>JAANQP010000684.1:0-113888 GCA_011320165.1 Fusarium protoensiforme | reverse complement strand
GCTTGGACCCTGTGCGCCTCGTCGTCGTCTCCCCCTCCCACCCACCACTCTCGACGTCCCGCTGTTCCCTCCCCGAGAGCCTTTTCGAAACAAGCCTCTAAGGTCCGACCACATGGACGCCTGTCAGGTACCAGGCACTGGTGGCAAAGGCAGAGCCAATGAGGACGCCAAGAGGGCTGGTGGCGCCAAGTCAAGATGCAGCTAGAAGAAAAAAAAGAGCGATTTTGTGGGTGCCCCTTGCGGAGTTGTCGGCCGTCTAGCCCAGTGTCAGCATGTGCCAGGGGGTGAAAAGGGAAGAGTTGTCGTTGTCATGTTCTTGGCCTCGAGTCGGGTCGGGTCTTTGTTGAGAGGTTGGGCTCACACGGAATTCATACGGTACGGGCCAGGTACTTGGAAGAGAGGAGGGGTTCACTGTCGGCTGGAGCAGGCTTTCACGTCTTTGTTGTGGCGTGCTGGAGCTGGTCATGGAGATGAGGTTCCATCGAACAAAGATGATTCATTCGGACAAGGACGAATGAGAGGAGCGAGGTTGCTTTTACTTTCACGGACGGTTGACGGGACGAGATGAAGGGGAGCCCAAAAAAAGAAGACCTTGAAACAATGGCTCTCTCCTATACCTCCAGGTCAGGCCCAGGGGAGGGGGCTCACGGTCATAGGGGAACCGTTGCTTTGTTGCCGCCAGAAACAGTGTGTGAAGGCGGGCCGCGAAAGACAGATGGACAGGTCACGGGCCAGTAAGGAGACGCAAATTAACCCACTCCACTAACAGAACAGACACCACCACACCCGAACCACAACGTACCACTCAAGAGATGACTGCAACGATTACAGCGTCGGCAGAGATTGGATTCACTGAGACGACACGCTGAGGGACTTTGAGCTATTACCCCGTGCATCAGAGCTGGGCTCACTGTGCGCACATATTGCCCTGCCCTGCCCTATCCTGGCATGGCATGGTTCCCAACCATGGAGCTTATTCTTATGCTGGGCCTTGCCTCAGGTCCACTGGCGGCGGCACGACCGGCGGCTCTAGTTGGTGGCTTACACGACGGGAGTCGTAGAGCGGCTCCACGGTCCAAGGTCCACGGTCGACGACCCTTGATCAAAGGCTTCGTCTGCAGTTGCCGCCCCACCAGGCGGTCCGACGTTTTCCTTGACAAATCTGATCTCGACAGGGAGTGTGGGTGGACGACGGGATGTGAGAGGGAACTGTACAGTCCGTGGGCCACACACACGCACGAATCCCAGGTTTCCGGGCACTCCTCCTCGTGGGACCTTGTTTATAAAACGGGCCTCCCTCTCCCCTTTCCACTCCTCCTCTGATCAGCAACCCACAGCACTGTCTTTCTGTTTCAACCATTCTTCTTGTCTTCGGACTATCATTCCTTGTTTGACTCCAAGCTTCTCATTCCTTTTGGAAGCCGAGTTATCACAATCCCTCACAAGCATAAACTCTACGAGCTAGTTCTCGATCAACACATCATCACAACCCTCAACAACAGACGTCTTGATTCGGTCCTTATCAGACGCCACTGAACCACACTCTTGTCTTGACGACAATCGAGAAGCAACTGCAAACCATCTATTTATACCAATACCCAGCAACTTTAGCACCACCAAACCTCAAAACACCGCCAACATGAAGTTCGCTACTGCTATCATGGCCTTTGTCGCCTCTGCTACCTACGCCGCCGCCGCCCAGGTCACCTTCAAGACTCTTGATGACAAGGTCCGAACCGTCTACTTCACTTCTGACCCTGGATATCCCAACATCGATCCCGTCGTCGTGAGCAAGAAGGAGGACACGACCGTGCAATTCCCTGACCAGTACATCGGAAACTACCACGCTATCGTTCAGGGAGGCAAGAACACCGGCACTGGCATGCTCGGAGAGGTGACGTTCGGTGGCTGGATGGGCAAGACCTACTTTGACGTGTCCGCCATTGTCGTCCCCGGCGACACCAACAACGTCAAGCAGATGTACCCTGCCAAGTCCATGACCCCTGACTCTGGCTGCGAGGAGTTCCCCTGCGACAACGCCTACTACCTGCCCGACGATGAGCAGACCAAGGTGACCGACGAGACTCACCTCATCACCACCCTTGGCGCCGGCTCGGTCGAGCTGCCCGGAAACAAGGCTGCTGCTGCTCAGTAAGCGTAGTCTGTTGACCGCCTCCCTCACCCGGACGGCTCATCTCATCACTTCTTCACTTCTCGACACCCCCCCTTTTCGTTGCCGTGTTGACACGGCATTGACGATGACACGATACGATTCTCTTTCACACAACATACCCCCCCAAAAGATACCCCTCGCGATTTGACAAGAACAAAACCGAGGTCTTTTTTCATCTGATTGCGAGGAAAAACTCTGGGTTAGACATTTTGGGCGGAGCAGGCTGGCGCTTACGGATGGATGGATGGATGGATTGGGTACAAAACAACTCGAGACAAGAACAGGACTGGGCAATTCACCTTTGGTGAGAAGTCCATTTGAGAGTAGCATCACTCGTTCTGCACTCTCTCACATGCACATACAAGCACAATCACTTTTTATCACAGGCTTGACGCCTCTTGTGTCAGCAAGGGGGGTTCGAGGCTGGCACTCACTCACACAACTTAACCAATTCTATGCACATTTTTTACTCCTACACTCATTGGGAACCCAGACCGAAAATGGATTGGTGCTGTTTGCGTTTTTTGCATTTATAGACTTCTCTGTATATATTCAGACATGGCCTGTGAGCCAGCTTTTTCGTCCAAAAAGACATATTTCTTGACATTATTGGCCCATGTACACGTGAAAGTCTGACGCCTTTTTTGTCTTGTTGAAACAAACCAAAACCAAACGCCAAGACCAACCGCCAAGCGCGCGCATGCATGGGTTGAGCGGGATTGGGCACTTGGCATGCAAGGTCAGACAAGATGAAACAACGGGTTCCTTTTTTACCTTTCTTTCCACTCTTTTTGTTATTTTCTCTATTCAAGTGTTTTCTCCTGCAGGCTGTGATCAAATGACGCTCCTGGGATAGTTACAGGGGGTGGGTGTTCTGATGTGAACACGTCAGACGCACATCAGAGCCTGTGTCCACTGAAGCAGCCAAGAACTGCCCTGTGTGACTGTAAATGGAAGATTGAGAGCGACAATTGAACGCCCTCTTCTTTTTCAAAAAAGGGCTTGCGGAAGGAGGGGAAACAAGGGCCAAGAATCTGACACGTACGAAGAAAGTCTATTCTTGTCAGTGGGAAAACAGAGCCGAGGGCTGAAAGATCATGAGTGAGACATTACGCGGCAGCCTTCTTTTTTTACACGGCAGTTGGCTTAATATTCCGGCCATCACACAAGACACACGGGAAATCTGTCTTGTCAAAGACGTACGTACGTGGCTAGCCGACTTGGCAAACCTGATCGCCAAGACGTTGAAAGAAGCGTGGTTAATTGACTCAAAAGGATTCAAACCCTTTGTTGTTTATTGATCCATCCCGAAGAACGAGCACCAACACATCTTGTTTCATCCTCTTCCGTATCATCCGAACTCTCTGTTTCGAAACAAAAAAAAAAAGAGAGTCAAATTACACACCGCCTCCTGTGAAAAGGCTGAAATATCCATCCGTAGGGCGGCGTGGCACCAACGAGGACCCTGCCGAGACAAAGGCTTGATTCTCGGGAGGGACCCAGGAACGCGGTTCTCGCCAAGACAAGAAGCAGGGGTTTGCCTCTAGAACCCCGGACCTGTAGTGAGTGTGTTGGCAGTGTCTGTTGAAATTAATTTAAACATGGCCTGAAGGATTGCTGCAGCATCAGCATCAGCTGGGGAGGGGTTGAAAAGAGATTAATCTTCTGACGGCAGCATGCGGCCCAGATGCGCTGTATGTTGTATGTAGGATCCCGTACCGAGCTGCACCTGCAATCCTTCATGATGTGATTCGATAAACAAGTTGATCGTGATGGTGTGAACCGGGACGGAACTGCTGTCATGGATGAGAACAAAAAAGAGACGGAATTCTAATGGGTGTGAATGTCCGAGGTTGTGCACACACACAAAGACCGCACTCTGCGTAACTAATCGTAACATGGCCTCCTCCTGGAGCCCGAGATTCGGCTTCCTTATCGTCCGTCTCTACTTCTTTTCTTCCTCTTTGCCGGGCTCCGCTGCAGGAGCTGCCTCGGCTTCCTTTGTATCCTCCTCCTCCTTCTTCTCTTCCTTCTTGGTCTCTACTGCAGCCGGCTCCTCTGCCTTGACTTGTTTCGCGTTAATAATCTTCTTCAGATGTTCATCCGTCCCTTCAAATCCATCCAACTTCCCTAGCTTAGTCGTGAGGAACTCAATGTCATGCAACATGCTACACACTCTCTGTTAGTGACATGCCTCGTAAAGCAACACGTAAGCCAACATACCTCTTCAAGCCAGCCTCAGTCTTGACTTCGGCGTCCTTGAGGCTTGCTCCAAGCTGGTCCCTGTAGCTAGAAAACACCGGAAGCATAATCATCTGGATCGACATCTGCGGGAGATGCTTGGTCAGGACGCGGTGCAGTGTCGTCGTCTCCTTTGCCAGCGTCTCCATGTACGGATGCACACCACTCTTGCCTGCGTCCTTGTCCCAGTCGATCGACTTCATCGTCCTCGAGTGGATGGCTGCTCTGCCGCTCATAATCTCGACCAGCTTCTGGTAGATGCTGTCTTGGTGCTCTTGTAGGAGACGTCTAATCTTATCAAACTCGCCCATGAGATTCGACACGCTCGCCCCAGATCCCGCATGGCGCCTCACAAACTCTCGCATGTGAGGGATGAGGGTGGCTATAAACAACAGTGCCTGAGATGCCAACGCCAAGTGCTTGGTCGTGATGTTCTTCAATCCCGCTGATCGAGTGGCACCAGCACCCAGAATGAGTTGTGTACATCTCGAGTTGAAGAGCTGGAGATAGGCTATCAGGGACGTTGCAATGTCGATCGTCATGGACGGGATCCCGCTTATCAGATGCGAGAACTTTGCAACTCCCTCGAGGCATAGAATTGCCGACTTGGGAAGCATGAACGATTCCAAGTCGATCGTGGCTGTCCTTGTCTTTTCTTTGCTGGTTCCATTCGTCTCAATCGCATCTTGGTCGTCTGCCGCCTCCAGTTCCGAAGCTGGTATCCAGATCTTAGTGCTGTCTGTCCATTCAGGGGGGTCTTGGGTGCTGCTGGCCAGGATGATGTTGAGCAACGCCTCGTTCTTCTCGTTAAAGTCCTTGGCGTTCCACTGGTCAGATTCCATCCCTTGCGCAAGCTTCTGCATCTCTGCGTCGCGGTTCCTCTGCACAAAGTCCTTGATGTGGCCATTAACCACAGTCTTCAAAGACGTGCCGCTGCGACCGGATATCGATTCGCATTCGTTGGCAAAGTACAGGTTGAGCGTAAAGTACCGGAGGAACATTGGCAGAGGCAACTGCGCTGTTTGCTCTGCCCGGACCTTCAACACCTTGACAATCTTCTCGATGGCCACGTCAACAGCTTGGCCGAGTAGGTTGGCCATATCGAGACTCTTGTGCAGCTCCTCCTGAACTTCCATCGCGGCATTGTTGAAGAAACCGCCTGGGTAGCGATCTGGTCTTGGGCTTGAAATCGGTGACCTGACTGGAGGAGACCTTAAACCATCCCCTTCTGGGCTGTCAGACAGTGAGCTGGTGATCTCCAGCAAAACCTTGACTTGTGTCGTCATTCTCCTCAGAGTCTCGGTAACTCCAATGTAGATCTTGATGAGCAGCTCCTCGCCATCCTCGGCCTCCAAAGCACGAAGGTTTCGTGCCAGGATAGATGACTTCTCCTGGTTTGACAAATGACGACCTCCGCTCGCGGTAGAAACCGACATCATCGACTCATTGTCATCGTCCGTGGAGCTAGGTAGGGGTCGCCGAATCAAGTTCCGAATCTCGCGCAGGACGGCTTCCCGATAGGCAACAGTCGCAGCAGCAATATGCTTTGCGCGGTGCAGGCCGAACATGTTGGGAAACAGTTCGGCCTTGAGTTCGTCGGTACCTGTCAGATAGGTTGGGAATACTGAAGGTGATCTCGCATGGCCGCCCTTAGCTCGGTTTGCTGCATTGCTCCATCTGAGAAGGATCTCTTGCGGAGAGACAGATTCGGAATGCCGCCGCAGGTCACGGATCAGGATGTTGGAGAAGTTGCTCTCGTATGCCTTTCCAATGCGAGACCTTAGAGTAGCCAAATCCGCGTTGACACCCTGCAGCGCTGAAGCTGATCGCAAATCTCGTAGCTGAATTTCGGGTTCGTTCGCGGCATTCGCATCTCTTTCGCCGGCGATAAGTTTCTCGAGCGTGTCAATGCTTGCTAGGGCCTTGTCGATCTCGCCTTCGTCAACCAGAGTCTCGCAATTCGCGACTCCGTCGGCGATCTGCTTCAGCTGAAGCACAGCGTCGTTGAGCTGTCGCAAGTTCTCCTGTCTTCGCCTCTTGTACACGATCTGCAGGCCCTTTGCCGCTATCTCTTCGTCAAGCGCCTCCAGTTCCTTTCTGAGCGTCTTGATCCGTGTCACAGATTCGGCGGCTTCCGAGTGTAGTTCTTTGAGGGATCCCAGGGCCGTGAAGAAGGTGGTGGATGCAGTAGAAATCGAATTGATGAGATGAACCTCGATAGTGTCCATATACCATGATAGCTTCTCCTGCAAGATAGCGTTGGTAGCGAGGGCCTTGCGCGGTGCAGCAGCATTTCCATTGAGTGCGCCTTTGCCATCCTCGGCGTTGGTCGGCCGAATTACCTCGGATCGCTCGCTGACAACATCAAAGGTTCGGGGATTCTCGAGGCGGAAGTCGTCGTCAAAGTACACGGTAGGGATGGTCGACAAAGGAGGCGGTCCTTGGGTAGGTCTTCGGACAAAGCCGGCGCTGGGCCTTCGTACTGGACTCGTGCCCTCATTCGAGTTCAACGACGAGAGAGATGTGGTTGAGCCCTTGCGGGTCGGTCGAGACCTCGAGCTTGGTCGCAAGAATCCATCACCGGTATCGGTTGGTGTGTCGGGTTGCCGGCCGCTTCGCTGCTGGTTTGCCTCTTCGTCGTTTTCCTTTAATCTTTGGAGTTGCTCGTAAAGGGTTCCAATCTCCGACAGATAAGGCTTGAACTCGTCCACATCGATCTTGGTGATATTCGTCAGGGCAACTGGAGGAATGTCTCTCGCTGTCGGGGGCTTGTGGGCGCTCGAGGCTGGGGCCGAAGTGTGAGGCTGAAGGCCGGTTCGTACAATCGGGGGTTGGAGAAGGGTCGAGATAGCTACTCGAGGTCAACGATTGCCGCGCATGTGTGGGAGGATGAAACGAACCATTATGGCTCGATTCGTAGACCGAAGGTGCCCAACTGCTAGGGGCACTGTCCAAAGCGCCTCCTATAGAATGGATAGAGCTGGCTGTAGAGCCACGTCGTGAAGTTGGATGAGGATGCATTTGACCATGTCTATTACTGCCACGCCCCCTTTGGTCAGCCATAATCGAGAGCGCATCCACAGGAGCTTTTACCTGTGAAAGGGTAGCTCTCCCCGGCCTATCGGTGACAGCGACGAGAGGTTGTCGGCAGATTTGGCGGCGCTGGGGGAGAACATGGTGAACGAAGAAGCTCTGGAAGAGCCGACAACGGGTAGAGTTGACGGCTGATTGAATGTCGCGTCCGTATTACTAGGGTATCATCGCTGAATGAAGGACATCAACTAGAAGCGAAGCGAAGCGCACGCCGTCACACGTATAGTATCGAATAGGACAGGACGTGAAGAGAAGAGACAATTAAGAGATTGTAATCAAGAATACGCCGGCCGTCATCATCAACAGGCCTCCGAATTACCCGCTGCAGCTGAGCCTCCCTTGTCCGGGTGGTAGTGGCAGACACCTTGTAAGTACGGATATGCCACGCAGCTTCCCCCCTAAACGGGCGCTTACCTAAAGTATTTCCTTGGCGCTGACACGTGATGGGGAGCGCTGAGCTTGCTGCGCCATTCCCAATTGAGACGCCTGCAACCACTTAAACGCGCCCTCGAGACGCGTCTCTCCTTCAAGGGGGAAGTCGCGTTGGCGCGTAAATTGTGTTACCCTTCCAACTTGCGGAGTCAAGCCCCTCCAAACTCCACAAACAAGATCTCCAAACTCCCCTGTCGACTCTTGCGTTGTGCTCAACAGCAACGAGAGCAGGCACTACAAGGTCACCATGGATCGCGGATCAGTCTACTCTACTCACGTCTACGAGCCGAGTTTCGGTGAGAACGGCGACACTCGGTTGCAGCTTCAGACTCAGCTCGAAACCTTCATCCTAGACTTTCGGCTTGACAACAACTTTGTCTACAGGTGCGCAACCGTTCATGCGTCGCTTGCCTGCGCATGCACTTATACTTTGACAGAGACCAACTACGAGAGAATGCCTTGTTGAAGAGGTACTTTTGCGATATCAACATCAATGACTTGATCAGCTTCAACGAGGACCTGGCGCATAGACTGGCCTCTGAGCCTGCCGAGATCATCCCCTTGGTAAGGGCTGCGCAACCTTGAAACCTTTCAATCTCTTACAGGATATAGTTCGAAGGTGCCCTGAAGAAGTGCACACATCGAATCGTCTTTCCCCACGAGCCCAAGGCCGAGATTCCCGAGCATCAGCTACTTCTCCACAGCGACGCTGATAATGTATCCATCCGAAACCTCGACTCCATGACAATTGCCCGGCTGGTTCGGGTGCCCGGTATCGTCATCGGCGCTTCGGTCATGTCATCAAAGGCAACCGAGCTCCAGATCAAGTGCAGGAACTGTCAACACGAACAGACCATTCCTATCCTCGGCGGTTTCACCGGAGTCACCCTACCCAGGCAATGCGCTCGAACCCGAGTCCCAAGCGATCCGACGCCAAAGTGTCCACTGGATCCCTACTTTGTCGTCCACGAGAAGAGTAAGTTTGTTGATCAACAGATCATCAAACTGCAGGAGGCCCCGGATCAAGTACCCGTTGGTGAACTGCCACGACATGTCCTCATTTCGGCCGACAGATATCTCACGAACCGTGTCGTTCCTGGATCGAGGTGTACTGTCATGGGCATCTTCTCGATTTACCAGAACAAAGCCTCCAAGAACTCATCAACTGGTGGCGCTGTAGCTATTCGTACTCCTTATCTGCGAGCAGTTGGTCTGCAGACAGACATTGACCAATCGGCCAAGGGCAGTGCTACCTTCACCGAAGAAGAGGAACAAGAATTCTTGGAGTTGAGCAGACGGCCAGATTTGTACAACATCATGGCCGACTGCATCGCCCCCTCCATCTACGGAAACCGAGACATCAAGAAGGCCATCCTTTGTCTATTGCTTGGTGGCTCCAAAAAGATCCTCCCCGACGGAATGAAGCTGAGAGGTGACATCAATGTTCTTCTTCTTGGTGACCCTGGTACAGCAAAGTCGCAGCTCTTAAAGTTCGTTGAAAAGGCAGCCCCTATCTCGATTTACACGTCCGGAAAGGGTTCATCTGCAGCTGGTCTGACAGCGTCTGTCCAACGAGATCAATCAACCCGAGAGTTCTATCTTGAAGGTGGTGCAATGGTCTTGGCCGACGGTGGAGTCGTTTGTATCGATGAGTTCGACAAGATGAGAGACGAAGATCGAGTGGCTATTCATGAAGCCATGGAACAGCAGACCATCTCCATTGCCAAGGCCGGCATCACCACCATCCTCAACGCCCGAACTTCTGTCCTGGCCGCCGCCAACCCTATCTTTGGTCGTTACGATGACATGAAGACTCCTGGAGAAAACATCGATTTCCAGACCACCATCTTGTCTCGTTTCGACATGATCTTCATCGTCAAGGATGAGCACAGCCGTGAAAAGGATGAGCGAATGGCCAAGCACGTTCTCAGCATTCAGATGGACGGCCGAGGCGCAGAGGAGGTGGCTGAGTCTGAGATTCCTATCGACAAGATGCGAAGATACGTCACATACTGCAAGACGTAAGTTACCTAGCCCCCTTATCACGGTTTAGTTTGACTAACATTTCCCAGCCGATGTGCTCCTCGTCTTAGCCCCGAGGCCGCAGAGAAGCTCTCATCTCATTTCGTGTCCATCCGACGCCAAGTCCACGCTGCCGAGATAGAGGCCAACACCCGCTCTTCAATCCCCATCACAGTCCGTCAGCTAGAGGCCATCGTCCGTATCACAGAGTCTCTTGCCAAGCTCACTCTCTCTCCCATCGCCACGGAGGCTCATGTCGACGAGGCCATCCGTCTCTTCCTGTGCTCGACCATGGATGCCGTGAACCAGGGCAGCAACCAGGGCAGCCGCGAACTGAATGACGAGGTCAACCGCCTCGAGGCCGAGTTAAAGCGACGGTTGCCGATTGGCTGGAGCACCAGCCTGGCGACACTGCGGAGGGAGATGGTTGAAGGCAAGGGATACAGTGAGCAAGGGCTCAATCGTGCTCTGATGGTGCTGCAAAGGAGGGATACTATAATGTTCCGGAACCAGGGTGCACAAGTGTACCGCAATGGAGCATAATCTTGAGTGGCTAATGGTATAACGAATAACTGGTCTTGATGAGCATTTTGGGTCATGTTGTTGGGATGATACCTAGGTAGATGGGGATAATGATTAACGAGGTGAACATTGCATTGCGCACGCACACGCGGGTGGAGAAATAAACGAGAGATATGTTGAAGGTATCACCATATCCTCCCCATGTAGACGATCGACGTCCAAGAGATCGAAGCAGACTGTCAGGACCCCAAGGGCGCTCTCGAATAGTTTGACTCAGAGCCCCAGAAGTAATCTAGACGGGTCGTGCGCCTATCTATCATCACTTCTCGAACCCCCATCACCATCCTCCTCGGTGATCCCGACAAGCTTCAATCCCGGCTTGGAGGCTCAAAGCTCGTCACAGTGCCCATCTCCAGTGGCTTACAATCGATGAACTAGAATCGGAGTCAAGCCAGGCTACCGTCGTTGATCTTCCACGTGCGAAGAGCAGCGGCCAGTTCCTTGCTGTCATCGACCCTCGAGGACGGGAGGCTCTGCTTCCTCAACATGGCGAGTCCTGCAGAACGTTCTTTCCCGGAAAGTCGGTCTTGGTTAATGTCAGATGAGGACGTGGAGGAGGAACCGCAGGCAATTGTCCACAACCTAGGTTTTCCAGCACGCTCAAGTCACCGAGTTCCAGATCGCCATCAAGGAATCTCGTGGACCAGTGTCTCTTGTCGAAAGACACCTTGACCCGCCTCAAAGTCAACACTCTTGATGGTTCTCAAGGCGATGAAGCTGGTAATGTCTTTGTCGACTATGTGCCTGTCAGCCACCCTGGTTTCGCCGCTGAGTCCTTCCGTGGCACATTGACACTCACTCGTGCGCGCGGCATGACAGCGCCGCAAGGAGTTCATCAGGCGTTCGAGCCATCTCTTCTGAATTCACAACTGCACTTGCCCAACCCGGAAGCGTCGTAACTGTCATGAAGTCGGCCATGGCGCCAATGAGTGTCATTATGACATCTGCTCCCGATGCGGTCGTCCTGGCACCACTACTTTGTTTGCGACAATTGAAGCTGCCAGCAACCTGGTTGTCATGAGGTTGCAGGTTTAATGGCAGGTAGATAGATAAGGGTACTGGGAAACCAGGCGAAGGCATGATGGAAGCTCTATATAAGGCGACGATGAGAGCTTCATCTTCTTGTCGGAACTAATAGATGTAAAAGTTTCTCTATGACGACTTTCGAGTCTCGAGTCGATTTATTGTCCATCATACTCGTCTTCTTGAAACATATATTTCGTGAATACCCTATACCTTCTCACATCATCGCGTCAACACGGATTTAATCTCTGAGTCCATCTGACTTGAAGCTTTTCATCGACGTTACCAGCCACTGCCCTCTTCATATTATGCCACCATACTACTTGCCCGGTTCTTGCTGAATGCCATGATACGCCATTGCTGCTGATACCGCCCTCATGCTGACCCTTGTCACCGTACTCCCCAGCAACCCGAGATCCAGGTCGAGACGGGATTAAGGAGCCGATATAGCCCTTTTCTAGAAGCACAGAGGGAGTGCATATTTGACATGTGAAATTATTTATTTAGCATGCCGCTATCTACAGAGTCCTCAGGACATGACGCTATTATTGGATTAACAGATGTTCAGTCAATAGCACTTTTTCACAAGTGTATAGAATAGTAGTCTTAAAATAGGAGAATAGAACTGCAGGTATACTAGAACTCTCATACAGTTTCTTATCACAATTTATTTAATCCTTATGATAAGACCCGTCTACGGGTTTAATTTGACCCCAACCTTCTGCACGCGATGGCGACTCATCAAGGTAGACTCAGCCTCGGAAGATAACCTTACCGCAGGGAGACAAGAGCAGCAATGCTGGCCAAGTAGAAAAGGGGGACTGAGTCCTACTGTCGTTACTACTGAGATTCAGCCACGATACTGGTGGTAGTCTCAGCGGTCATACAGCCTCACCCCTTTCTCTAGACCAAAGATGTATATTAGATAGGGACGTCGGTGCATCGAACATATGCCCCCTATATCTAAACAATGGAATGGGATACCATCCATGTGTACCTTGGCATGGGAGTGTGCACCCCTTTTGCTGCTCTTGACAAAGATTGCGCCACTACGGCCCCCTATTCTCGCGTATGATCTCGTACTGCCCAGCTTGGCTTCTTCAGACCAGCACGACAGGTGATGGACGGAGCAGATAGAAAATAGCATTCCCTGGCCCCAAAATATGAAAAAAAGTCGTCCAGAATAGTTTATTGATCGGTGTTAATAGATGGGAGGTGACCTAGGAGCCGTGGTGGAAGAGGCGTGTCGGGTCAAATTGAGGTCACCTACCTGTCTTGGTGCCCAATGTTCCGTCGCCAGTTGTTGCGATGTGAAGTGATTCTCAGGACGTGAATAGGGCCTGTGTTTCATCTCTCGGGCTGAACAGTTTAGATACCAATATGCTTACCGCCCTGTTTGCTCATGTGCATTCTAGATGCGCGGTTATTACATCCACTGTAGCCGCTATCCACATCGCAACCGCGCGGCATCCTTTGACGCAAACAGCCATCGACCAACACCGGATATGCACACATGTGCGTCATCATCGTCCTGGGCTCCGGCTTGGGCTAGGATTTGGCCCCCAGAAGCAGGCTGAAGGACCAACTTGCACTTTCTGCCCAACTATCCTCACTGGCTGAGGCTCAACTGGGTCGGGAAAACGGTCGAGAGGGCTGTGCAACGAGATGCACATCGTGTGTCTGGCTTGCAGGGGCGAATAAGATGCAGAAGACTACCTCAGATGACCTCGGCAGCAGTTACTTGGGTCCCCACAGCGCGATACGACTTGCTTCTCGCGGGCCGTACCGTCCAAGCAGGGGGCTACAAAGAGGGTACATCAGGGTGACTTGGTGAGCGTCAAGAGCATGTCTTGATGATGCAGATGTCAGTCAGTAATTCATTGGACCGGAAGCCTTGTTCGCGTCGTGAGGGTGTGGTTAGGCGACGAGAGTTGGCGATGTCCGTTGCCTTTGGTTTCACCGACTCAAGATTCGAGATTGCTCAACCACTCAGGAATGGCATCCTCAAGCAAGAGGGTGGGCTGAGCCTCTATGAGTCCCAACGCCAACAGGGCCGTCTTCTTTCACCGCCCTTTCCGAGTAAGAGACAGCCTCATTTCGAGGCAACTTTGCCAGAGTGAAGGGGATCGTCTAGGCGTGGTGACGGTGAAAAGGCATCGGCAGGAGGGCCTCAGTCGTGGCTGACAGTGTGGACTTCTGGAACGGGTAATTGTGTTGGCTGTTGGCTGGTTCGGCTATCGGAGACACTTGCTAGGAATCAAGAATGGGTCTCTTTACCTATGATGAAGAGAAGCCGTCCAAGTTGAGAGGTTACGCGATTTGCCGGCTGTCTTTTGGTGATGAAGCGTCAGGGTTAAAATAAGACTCGATAGGCTACCTCGTGTGTTTGTGCACGCAGTAGATAGGCACAGGCGTGTGTGTGACACTGGGAGCCAGAAGTCCCTACACAGCCCGTGTAAGGTCTCGGCCACGGGGAAATGTCCCCAAGTGATGCACAGCAAGAACTCGAAGGGCCAACAATCAGCAGCGCGGCCTGATCAAGACTTGATCATACCCCTGGCAAGGGTCATCAGACAAGTGGCACGCCTCTCGGTGATGGTTTCCACGGTAATTCGCGCCACCAACAACAGTACGTGAGCCTTTTCCTTGTGCATACCGAATCCCGTGTTGAGCGGCAACAAGTAGGTCGGTCTCAGCTCGCAAACCCCAGCCGGCCAAGCGACGAAGGTGAATTATCCCTCAATCGACAGATTTGCGTCGCTGTGGAGAAGACGAGATGAACGCAGCTGGGTTGTCTGGCGGGTCTCCTCAAAGACGATGCTTGAACCGGATGTTGAGCTTTGAACACTCCCACCATCCGTTCACCAAGTCCTCGCTCAGCTCCAGCTTTAATAGCTCTTGGCCAAACCCTCCCCTCGCCCGCGCCATTGACAGACTGCTGGGCTTTTGAAGGAGAGCAGATAGACGGTATTGGATACCACGACTATTGTATCCATTTCAGCTCTTCGGCTAAATAGAGAAACCAGGACAGGAGCCCATTTGCGATGGCGCGGGCTCAGAGCAGGGTAGGATTTGTCATCAGACTTGACAGGTTTGACTGGAGAGCCTGGGACGACCGCCATGATGAGGCGGAACGCCGAGGAGCAGGGCGGCCAGTAGGATTGGCTGGCCCCCTCTTCGTCAGTGAAACATAGACAGGACGCAACGACAAGCCTGGATTCGGGCGAATTCAGGCCGTAGCAGTCCATGAAGAGAACAATGAGCTTCCTCATTGTTGCTAAACCCCATGCAAGACCCACAGGAGATAGCACAGGGAGTTAAAGCCGCAGTTGAGCGCTCCGAGAGATCACCGGGGCGAGCTAGCAACGGACCAGGGGAGCTCACGATCCTTATAAAGCTGGCCCGCCCCGTTGTTTTGGAGAGAGGCCGACGTTGCGAGAATCGTGATGTTGGAGGCTCGCGATAGATGGCGCCTCATGTGGAGAGAACGAAATGCCCAGCACTTGGTTGAAGTCAGCATCTTTCCTCTGGTGAGTTCGATCAAGTAGATGTCGAATTGACGCAACTGACCTTGTTCTAGCCCCTTCTTGCTCCACGCAGGGTTGATGCTTAGCTGAGAAGATTTTGTTGACCAAGCAAGTATCGACAATTCGACATCCGACGGACTCGAAGCCATAGCCAAGCCCCGACTGCCAGAGAGTTTTGGCACGTTTGATGGGCAGCATCAACGAATTGCCTCGGGGTTACCCGTCATCGATGATCCAAGTTGCGAGTGCATCCACGCATGCAGCGGTGGCTTCCCTCCTTGACTGGTGTTTGTTCGATACTCGTGTTTGGGAACCAAGTGGTTGCGTGACTAGGGCTTGTGTTAACAATCGCATCGTTTCCGTCGAAAGGCTTTTCATCGTTGAAGCACCGGATCTATTTCACCGCGCGGATCGTCTCGAGGTATTCGAATCTGAGAGATTTAACAGGATAGAGTTAGATGTCAAGGTTTGTGTTGTGGTGGGTGAGTAAGTATGGATTGGATGCGAACGGCGGTGAGAGTTGGTGGTTGGGGGAGTTGCGGTTGCCTTACCTCGACACACAGAGCCCTACCTGCCTAGGTAAGGAGCACACTGCCGATACCAACAACCACTAATATTGCTTCAGCAACCGAAAGACTGACTTCTCTTCCCCCTCTCGTTTCGCCTTTTTGTTGTTCACGGATCAATTGGCCACTGGTTTCACCAGCAACTCATGAAGGGTATCGATTTGGCTGCGAGTCGGGAGCGTGGGTCGCCCGCGCCTCCCTGGCTGGTCCTGCACCCTAGCCACCGGGCTCTGGATGTCCGGACAAGTCAGTTTCCGACGACCAAGGAAGGCTGACTAACGCCAATGGCTTCACGCCTACAACCACTCCTGTCGTGAAGTTGGTACATCATCCCTTCGCGTCATGGGTTGGATGCGATGAATCCCTGGAGCAGAAGAGGGCCCTCTCCCACGTTGGATATCTGTTGAACGGAGTCTCAGTTCCCCAACGTATCAGGCACAGGCCATCCATCCATGCATTTCCATCAGCATCCCTGAAGACAACCCTCAACGTGCCCAGCTACAACGGTGGACGATACACTAACTGAGTAGCTCGGTCGCCTTGCGAGGGGGGTGTGCGCTTGACACTGGCGGCGGATGAACAGAAGCGAGAATCATCCTGGTCGCGACGAGCATGCCCTAATGCCAACGGTCGGTCACACGCACAGAACACCACCGGCCAAACACCCCGATATTGACGGACGGCGGCTGGGAGATGCGAAATGTGCGGCGGATGGGTCGAGCACGCATACCACAAGGAAATTGAGCTCGCCCAGCCAGCAGCACCCATCACAACACCGAGGTGGAGACGAAACAAAACAAGCCCACGACGGAAGAGGCGCGCCGACGCCAGAACGCGATGGCGTTCAGAAGCACTGGATACCGATCTTGTCCAGAAGCGGCGGGTGGCCAAGGAATCTTGTCTGATGGGCACGTTTAGAGCATGCCCAGCGCCGCCTTCGGGGTTTCATCGTCTCTCGGTTCCGTCCCCTTTCGCTGTCTGCTCTCGTTGACGGATTCCATGGCAGCCAGGGCAACTTTTTGTCCCCTTCCCGTGGACATGTTCCCACAGGGCGGACGTGCAATCTCTTAACACATGCTGAACCCCTGCTACCACGCTCCCTATCTGCAAAGGTATCTTGCTCTCTCTGACTCCACTCACGGGAGATTTGGCAATGGGGTACCTGGTGATCTTGTTGGCGTCGCGCATTCGGGCGGCCTCACGATGTCTAGCCCGTAGTGCTTGACCATCACCGGCCCCGTCCAAATACTTCGTAGATTCATTGGCGCAAACTTCTGCTATAGGTAGTAAGTAGCATGCGAGTCAAGACGACAAAGGACGTCTAGCTTTGTTCCAATACTTTTTATTTACGATCTTCTTACATATTGTGGCCCTTTAGCCACTAATCGAGGAGGAAAGCTGATGATGTCTTGGTACTGGTGCCTCGTTTGCCCCCAGCCCGCGTGAGTAGATAGAGCTGGGCATTGTTAGGAAGTAGGAAATGATTCGACTATCTCCCAGCCGCGTCTGAGTCCTCTCCACTCGTTGTAGTTCTTGTCTAGGCTGAGTGTCAGGCCCCCGCCCTCATTGGGTTGCCCCGAAGCCCCGTGATACAGACCCCATGTCCCGGCTCCCTACGGAGCAGAGCCGCATTGTTGGTAGACTCCCGCGTTCCCGCATACTCCGTCCTTGCAGTCGGGCATTCTCTTGCACTCCTGCACCTTCGTCTCCTCATCTCCATCCGTCTACTTACCAACCCACCCATTGAGCCTTTCTTGGCTGACGGGAAAGACCCCTTTTCTCTGTAAGCCTCGATCCGGTTGCTGCCATCTCCTTGTGTTACATTTCTTGCGTTCTTCTTCCTATTATTGCAAAGGTGGCCCGCAGTTTCCTCTCGATGCGGACGCACTGCGCATGTTCGAGTACTCGCGATGAACGACACGATCAACCAAAAATATATTGCTCTATGCATCTACCGACATCTATAGACAGCGGAAATCAAGAGACCGATGGCTACAGCAGCATTGCCTCCCCTTCCCTTCGACGCCCTCCTCCGACACGCCCACCCGCCTCGCCATCCTTGAGTTTACGACCTTTGGCGAGGCCTGACGGCTCGCTCGGTCGACCATGATGGCCGTGATGGCCGTGCCCCTGCCGCTCATGTCTTGGAGACAGTATCATGATGGGCTTGCTGCCGAAGCATGGCGAGTCGAGCACTCATGCATCAGAATTCTTCATGTTGGCGACAAGCACGGCCGCGTATGCCAAACTCAACACCAACTGCATCGCGTAACCTGGCATAGAAAGCTGAATAATGATGCTGAACACAAACAAAAACGCTATATACGCTCCGACATAGGCCTTGGGTGATGTTACATCAAGGGCTTGGAGGGCGACAGGAACACCAAGAAATGCGGCCATGACGCAGCTGAAGAGAGCGTAAACAATGGTGAAGAGGACGCCGATCGGGTACTCCATTGAAGTAACGCCCCCATCATGGTTGATTCTGGATCCAAATAGCTGCTAATAATCGTTTAGTTACCCGACCTGTGCCAGCGACAAGCCCAACTCACGAGAACAAACTCTACCCATCCGTATTCGGCGGCATTTCGAACCCAGATGTCTGGTAGATCCAAGCCATGCAACATGGCCCAGTCATCACGAAGGCCAGTGTGGAGAGCTGCTTCAGGTCCACGCAGGTAGTGTGCGAGGACAGCTTTGAAGCCCTTGAAGAACTTTTCTGGGGGTGGGCTGAGTTTGGCCGTCTCCCGGATGAGGTGTGCTAATTGAACTGCAAGCCCAGTAAGTCTACCAGCGCCCATCCTGTAGCCCTAAGAAGTCACTTACGATACTCAATGTGGTGGTGTCTGTAGTTGCTTGTTATCTCGGCCAACCTGTCGCTGTTCGAGACCTTGGCATGTTCGAGTTCTTCCCAAAGCTCCAGGAGGCGAACTCCTCCCGTCTGTACCAAGTACATGGATTGGCGGGTGAGCTTTGGAGTGAGCATATACATGACATCGCGCTGGCAGAGATGAGCGATCCCGAGTAGGCCGTTATCGACTGGATGCTGTTAGCTAACTTCGTGTAAAGATGACACAAAGAATTACATACGTTTGTCCTCGCGACCAGCTTCGACATCTGCGGTTCCGTCTTCTGTTAGCGCTCTGCGGCCATGATGATTGACCTCTTGCACATACCCTGTTCAGAGGATGCATCCGATTTGTCATGTGGTGCAGCGCCCACCCTGCTGCGGAGTCGGCCGAGATTGGCAACGAATCTCGATACGTCTGGATACATGGCTCAGGAGTACGGCACGGCTTGCTTCAGTGAGGGCTTTTTGGACGGTAGACGTTCTTTGCCTGGGAAACCAGGGCGTTAAATATCCTGAACATGATGGTCTCTGAGCTTGCATCATGGCATGCAGCACAGTACAGCTCAGCATGCTTCAATCATGGCAAGGCAACCACTGCACAGCCCAGGACTTCGCTTCATCACCGCTTTGGATGATTGCACATTGTACCGACTCAACTGTCGCAAATCCGACTCTCGATTCCGAGCTTGCTGCAGAGCTTTGCGACCCAACACGCATGCCTCGACAAGAGATGGCGAATGAGGATGGCTCTTGCGAGTCTGCCTCTATACCTGAAGGCCTGCAGGCTGTCATGCATGTCAAGTTAAGCCAGGTGGCGACTGCTGGAAGTACCTTTAGGTATTCTGTGACCCTGGCTTTGTCTCTCCTCTGCCCCAGCTCGGCTGCGACACACGGCACACTGAGCAACCATGACAAGCCATGCGACAGGGTGGACCGCGGCGGCTGTCTGCTACGCTGAAGCGCCTCGCGTTTATTGTCGTCGATAAAATATGACTACATGGCATGGCTGGTTGCGTCTGATATGAGCCCAGCTATGTCAACGGGCTCTCCAGAGCCTCGGCCAACAGCCGAGAGCAGTGGGACTGCTATTAGTAGGTCACTTGCACAAGGGATTTTGAGAATTCGTTGATTCAACAACTGGAGGCCATATTGTTGTTTCATTTGTCTAATAAGCGCGCATCATATAAACCGCCCAGACTTCCTAGATATTGAAGTTCCATCTCTCACCACCACAATGTGGGATATCTTTCTCTCGCGCCTGACCAATACGCTGCGAGGAGTCGTTAGCATGAAAGGCGAGACAATAGATGAACATGCCTCCTTACAAATACTCATGATAGTCCCATGATCGCCAGTTTTGATCCAGTACAGTAGTTCCAGAATAGATCAGCATGATGCTGAGGAGAAATTGAAGAATGATCAATCCATCAGCAACGGCGAGTTGTTGCCGCTACTCAGGGGTTTTGGTGTTTGACATTGGGTCCGCGCCACTCAGGACTCTCGGTCAGGAAGGACTATCCGCCAGGCAAAGTCTCTGTCAAGAATTCGAATGTGGCCGGTTCCGTAGGGTTAAGCCTGGGGGGTCTTGGATTTGGGCTCCTGATCCTTTTGGTTGTCTTTAGACTCGTGATCCTTATGACCATCCTTAGACTTGGACTTGGACCAGAATCTGGATTTGGATTTGGAGCTGGACTTGGGCTTTGGCTTTGGCTTGGTCTTGGGCAAATGAAACACAATCCGCTTCATTTTTTGAAGGTCTTGGTGCATATAGGCGGTGGTGGTGGTGATTAAGGCAAGAATCCTGCCGCCCGCGTCGGGATGAGCGGATGAATAATTTCAAAAGAGGGAGGGCAGGGCACGACTTGTGTTTCTTCAATTGGTATAGGGAAAGACGTTGAGAACTGTGCTGAGTAGATGGATAGATATCTAGGTACACCATGAATACTACTGGCGGGCCAGCCTTTATACCCCAGGCGACGCCATGGGCCGTTCTACTCTACTCTCCTTTTCCATCTCTTCCCCTAGTAGGTCAGTGAACGCCTCCTCCGTCGCTGCAGAATTTTCAACCGTGAACCGGAGGAGAACTAGAGGAGAAAAAAAAGCAAAATATTGAGATGTGATGGGCGTGAGCTGCTCACGCTTTCGTGGACAACTGACTTGGAGGGTGCCATAAACTATGACCCTTGTCTAGTTGCTCCTTGGCTAGGGTTGCTGGCCCAGGTCCCAGGGTTCGGCGGCCCGGGCTTGGATTGTTCAACAAGCGCGTTTCGGGGGGTCTGTGTGGTAACAGTTACAGGGCTGATGGTGAGGATGGCGGGGGATGCGACGTCTTCCAAGGGCGTCGGCGAGGTTTGCTGTGCTGGGGCGCTCAATTGTCCAATCTGTGTGTACTTACAATCGGCGTGTCAAGAGAAACTATCCCAGAACCAATCATTGATTGACTAAAGACATTGCCCGCTGTGTTTTGACAACGCGTCATCCTTCACCACCACTGGTCTCGAAGTCGAGTATCAGTATCACACCGACATGGTGCTCGAGGAGTTCCATCCCAGCAACGACCGGGCTCAATTGTAAGCTAGGGGCAGGGTCCCACAGCTGCTCCTCAACAAGCGAGGGAAATTGGACTGCGGGCGTCTCTTTAGACGCAGGCATTGACGCCCTCCGCACACGTTGGGGATCGGCTCCCTACCAGGTCGAGCCCTCACCTTGACCAACTTGGCCAGAGATCAACCTGCGTTCACGACCTCTGTCAATCACCGTGAAAAGCCGTCTTGGCCAGCTAGGGGCGCCACTTCTCATGCATTCTTGGACGGGTTTGGCAGCGTGTCCAGGTCCGTCCAATGGAACCGTCCGCATGGTTCTCCAAACATGCCATGTACGAGGTCGATAGCACGTTGACAGGGCGAGAGCTGGTGGGGAAACGGCAGAAGCTCGTCGACGGGAGGAAGCAGGCTAATGTTCCCCGGACCCCATCCAGAGGGGGGAGATGCGCGACTAAGACGTGCCAAGGTCCAAGCGTACCGACTGATAGACAGGGGAGGGGAGAGGCAGAGTTTTCTGCCACTTTGCCTTTACCTCTTCCGCGACAGTGCCATCTCACAATCGGCCGATATGGGCGGGCCGTCCCCGGGCGGTGAGACAAGGTGTGATAGCAACCAAGCGAGGTGGAACAGACAAGTTTTTCCCACCTGGGTGAGTGGATGATTGGCGACTGACTCTCGGATTGAGTTAGCTGGGGGGTTGTGACGAAGTCTTTGAGTGCGGCTCTGTCCACTGGTCTCGAGTGTGCAGACTGGATGTGCAGTAGGTTGGGGTAACAACTTAGGCAGCAAGTGCAGGTGCGATCGATTGAGCTTACCAGCTGGGAATACATCGAACCTCCTTAAGCTGCCCGAGGGTATCCCCTAGTCTTGTTGTTTATTGTTGTTGTTATTGTTGTCGTCGCCGTCGTCACTTGGTCCTCCGCTGGGTAGGTTCCCCTTCATCCCGCATGTGTCTATACGTACCAAGCTGTGAGAGATGACATGATCGCCCGCCACGTTAGGCATCAACCTCGCAAATTAGACCAAGCTCTTCGGATAATTCTCATAGTAGCCGGTGCGGTCTAGCCATGCAAGGGGCGAAAGTGAGGCGGTCGTCCCTGGTGCCTGAGCCATAGACCTGACGGCAGAGTCGACATCGCGAGTAGTGGCGCGCTCCAGGTGAGTCAGAGTGTGTCCCCAAATAGTACGATGCGTTCGGCAGCATGCGCCGCATCCAGACGGCCGGGTCCAATCCGAGTTCACGGAGGCTGAGGAGAACTGCCAATCACTGGGGATGGCGGGCCACGAGAGATTGGTGAGAACCCAAGGCACTAACTCCTTTGCTGTGCATGGTACCTTGTAACTTGCATGCGTCCGTGGCCCCCAATTCCGTTTCTTTCATCTGTCCAACCCGAGGCTTTCCCGCCTTCAGACTCTCTCCACTCCTTTGGCCTCGTGTGCAGCAGCTGAGATATGGTCGCGTAGCAAGCCTACAATTTGATGAACTGCAACTGACAGCTCACGAAGCTGGATATCGCCATTCATTCTCACGTGGCCGGGTTAACAGGGCCCAACCTTGTTCTCTTGGCAATTGACCAACATCACCATCTACTAAAGGGTCTCATTAAAAATGCAATACTTAGTCACTTAGAACAAAGGTAAGTTGGCTCGGCAAATTTGGTGTTAATTGATACATTGTGGGATAGCATTCTAATACTAGTTTACTGGTCACATTTACTTGTCTGCGTGCCCGCCTCTTATCGTCCAAGGGCTTCTTCACATCACGAAACATGCACTAAGTATCTGGTGAGTATAAAAGCTAAACACCCTTGCCAAACTACATAGTCCTCTTATATTTAATAATATACGTTCTTAACTAATCACAGAGCACTAAACTCCTATATAGGGCATCCGGCCATGTTGCTGCTCGATCCCTGGTACGTGAAGTGTCTCGTCGGTAGCACGTGACCAGGAATTTCTGGGTCACGTGCGCGCGCTGGCCAGCCAACCAAAAAGAAGTCATCGTCACATCCAAATGCCCCCCAAAGCTTGGGCGGGGGATGGTTCACGTCAAATTAAGGTCACCTTCCTGGGTACTTGACCGCATGCTCATGGTTGTGACGCAGAGTAATTCTCGAGATATTTAAATACCCAATGTCCATGTCCATGTCTTGCACTGAACGACCTAGATGCCGATATACTTACTATACGACTCCTGATATACATTCTGAATAGCTGCGGTTGTACGGAGACGCGAATAACCGCGCGCGGCAATCTCCAACACGAACCACAGACCGACCAACACCGTACGAATCACATGCACGTCATCAATGGCGGTCTGGACGTTGGGCTGCCATGCCAAGGACTGTCCCCCCCTTCCCCAGAAGCAGGCTAGAGAGGCCAGCCTGCACATTCACCCTACTCCCTCGCTGGTTGAGGCTCAACTTGGGTCCACGCCCCCCGCTGGGATGGCTGTGCAAAGAGATGCAAATCATCATGTGTCTAACTTGCAGGGGGGGATGGCGCACAGAAACCTCCTTCATGACCTCGGTAGCGCGTGCTCTAGCCCCTAAAGCCCGAAACGACTGGCTCTCGCGGGCCGTCCCGCCCTGGCAAAGGGGAAGAAAAAGAGGGTACATGATCGAGACCTGGTGTACGTGATGCCCAAGCCTTGAAGGCGTAGTTGCCGGTCACAGCTTTATTGGACGAGAGGCTTCGTGGATGTTGTGAGGGTGTAGGTTACGCGACGAGAGTCGGCGATGTCCTCTATTTCTGGCTTCACCGACTGAAAGCCCGTTGACACCTGGCCAGTCAGGGATGCCATCATCCCAAGAGAAGGAGGCTGAGCCTCCTGAAGGCCGAAACCAACAGGTTAATCTCACCGCTTTTTATGAGACTGAAGATAGCCTCATGTTCGGAGGAAGATTATTTGCTGATCCCGATTGATAAAAAGGCGCCCACAGGATGGCCTCATTGGGGGCTGAAGAAGTGTGCAAGCCGTGGTGGATGGGTGATGGGGCGGATTGGCGTTGAGCTGGCAGCCAGTGTTGATAATCACTCGCCTCGCCTGAACCCCAGATGGTAAAGCCACGCTGCCATGCCCCATTGGCAGACAGTGCCCAAAGCCTCGAGGAACCCCGAGAGGGGGTTACTCGAGAGGCTCTTGAAACTCAAAGCAAAACCCAGGAGACAACTTAACTGCTCTCAGCGAAGACTCCGGTAGGCGCGGAACAGTGTCTAAGCACACGCTCACTCAACTGGCTCAGTCGTTGTTGCCCCCAGAGGAAAGGAGAAGCGATTGTTGTCAGGACACTTCTCGTAACGAGGCAGGTAGGCAAACAAATGGCCCAGTGATCTTCCTTCAAAGAGCCCAAGACGGGCACACGGTAGAGAGATTGGCGACAAGGACCCTGTTAGGGGGTCTGGCGCCACCAACACAAAAGGCAGTAGTAGCCCCCGTGTATCCGTATTGTGAAGCCGAACAACATACACCCAAAAGACGACGGAGGCTTCCATCGTGACCTCATGCCCCCCCAGAACAAGGCGAAGCCATCATACCGCATGTGCATCAAGGCCAATATGTGGGCGAGTTTGTCTTGCCAGCAGAACCAACTGCATTTCAACCAGAAGACGGTGAGATCCGAACATCCACTGGGTCGGACCAAATGAGATGGGCGTCGCTGCGGCGGGTTCCGATGCGCCTAATTTGCAACAATTCATGTGCTTATTGTCCTTGTTGGTGATTCCCATTTCCATGTTCAATTTGACACTGAAAGCTCAAAAGCTCAATAGGCGCAGCTGTCATGAATCCATGAATCCATCCCATAGGCGACGGGATAGTTTTGTAAGCCGCTGAGTCGTCCCGCTCATGATAGGTAGGCAAGGGGTGACTCTCCGCACACAATGTGAGAGGAGCGTTGTCGAGCGTAATTGGCTCATGCCCCCATGACGCATCTGCCCGCATGTATGTAAAACAACCAAGCGCTTCAATGCCCGTCGAGAGAAACAGGCAGCGGGATAATACCTGGTCAAGACCATCTCCAATCTGGAAGCTGGACTCGGAACCCAAGGGCCCACTGATCGGGCAGCATCCGAGGCACCATGCTAGAGCGATCTGAGGAGGCCCCGGGCCCGGTATTTCACGATGGCGGCCGAACAGATTAGCCAGCCAAGCGAGGACTGAGGCTGCTCCCCCCTGAGAGATATCGAGACAGAGACGGCCAACTTCCTTCAAGACACGGCTCTTGGTCGACTTCTTGGACGACATGGCTGAATGGGACGACTGAATGCATCAGCCATCATGTTTCTTGCCTCCGTGGGACCGGCTTGCTCTCCTCCCTTTACTTCCATCCACAGATGCGACTTTATGATCCGCATCTTCCAGGTACCCCCTACCACCACACTTGCGGCGACACGCGATGCTAATTCTGCAGCACCAGGCGTTTGTATGAGGCTCTGGTTCCGAACAACGATGAACGCTTCATCATTCATGTTATTGGAAGTGTTATTCAATCGATGGCGAGAAAAACGATGCCGAGGACGTTGGGCTAGCTGCGAGGCCGGTTGAGGTGCGTCTTGTTTGTCGGGTCGGTCCGCAGCGCCACACCCCGGATCGCCGCAAAAGCCGATATCGCACGCCGCATGGTCTATTTTCTCGTCGCTGGGGAATAGATCGAACAAGAGATCTACTCGTATTATTATCGCGGTTCGTCGGTTCAGATTCGATTCGAGGGGGCGCGGAGCAAAACCTCTTTGCTTGGGCCAAAGTCGGGTTGGCGCGATGTGATGATGCAACTTCCGTGTTGAGAAAGAGCGGTCAAGTCCTGGACCCCCGAGCCTCGTTGCGCCAAACACCCATTTTCATGACCGGAATACTCTCCAAGATTTGGAAACCGACCAATTGTGCCCGTTGGCAGTCTGCCTGGTTGAGACGCGTCTTTGGGGTGATTTGTTGGCGAATTCGGCCGCGGTTCGTTCGTCGTCTCGAGTTGGTGTTGGATCGTCTCTCTCGAAGATGGATTCCCAGGGCACGATCCCCTCGATCAGATTCTAAGCGCCCACCGATTCAAAGCTTGACGCCTTGTCCGCCTTCGGCAGCTGTTCTGGCAGTTTTCGCTGCATCGTGCGGGAGAATCGGGGCGCTTTGGAGAGCGGCCGTTTTGAACGCAGTCGGATATTTGTCACGCCCTCCAGCCTGCTCCGACCCGGAGGCGAGTCTTTTTTTCCCCGTGACAGGAGAAGATGAATCGGGCCCGAAACCCCTACTGCCCAGAAGATTCCCCGGCAAGGCAATCAATCGGCTGCCTGTTTGACGGGAGGTTAGGTCGCCCGCGCGAGCGAACCGTTTCCTGGGTAGGTCGCTATGCCCAAACTCCTCACCCAACCCCCCAATATACACAGCTATTGCTTCACACAGCGACCTCGGACTTTGGCTTCGTCCAGGCTTGCTTACAGGACTCGGCACGGGTAAAGACGTTCTCTCGGTCGCGATTGGCATCGCTTTACACAATCCCCCATGAAAGATGGAAGGGCCCCTACCTTTTGGGGGGGAGAGCAGAGGCATCCCGATACCTAGGTAGCCCGGGCCCGGGCCCAGAGCGCCTTTCCCAACACTCTCGATAGGCACCTTTCCGTCGACGCGGCATTGTCAAACGGGACGCCCTGAACCATGGCATATGGATGTCAGGATAGACGATGCCCGCAGCGGGAGCGTTCACGCCAGCGCCCAAGCACCACCCCTCGCGCTCATTCACCTCACGATAACGGCATTGAGGAGGATGCGTACCAACCGGTACTCCGACATGACATCAGTTCACACCCACCTACCATTGGGCAACTGACTGTCCATTTCCCAGCCCCCCTGCCATTTTCCAGCCCTCATCTTCCACACAATTCTGTATGGTAGGTAATTTCCGCCTTGGGGGGGCCCTCAAACAAGACAAGAGTTCCCGCGAGACCGATGCGAAGGGATGGAACCTGCGAACTGGCGAGAATATCTCGGCCGGCGATTCGATCATATGTAGCTTTAGGCTAGGTGTTCACATCAATCTGGAATCCAAGTAACAATATTTGCTTCGGCACCTCATAAGTCTCACTGCGTGAACTAGCCTTTCATAGGACGGGAGGCCGACCTGGGGAGGTACTTTCCTACCGTACCTGCCTGGAGCCGCAAAAATAACGGTAGTCACGGTCCTCCCAACGTACTTGCTCCTTTCCACTCACTTCGCTGCACATTTTGCCCAAACAACAACACGTCGAATGTAACCAAACTATCGCGCGTTTCTCTCCTCTAGACTCTTTGTCTTATATCACTACCGTGTTTTTATCCATTTCGACCTACGTTATAGACTCTTCATACTTATTCGCTTCATTTCCATCAAACCAGTGGTTGCCTCTACTGCGCTGGCTTGTCTGACCCAGCCTCCTGCCCCCTCCCCCTATTGCGCTCTGTCTTCTGTCTGCCCTGAATCATCGCCACAATCACTGCAAGTACAAAGATCTGTAAAAAAGAATCCCCCAATATATTGAGCCAGAGTTTACACTAACAGACTATGCCAGGGTCGATACAACACGAAGTTCAAACTCTCCCTCGCCTCCCGCTCCCGTCCACGCCTCCAGCCTACAGCTACTGGCCCTGCCTCATAACAGTCGCCATGAGGGCCCCATACGCAAGACATGTCAAAAGAATCTTCTCATCTCCGCGGAGAAGGGCCTGACTCAGCCAGGCGAATACGATCATGAAGACAAGGTATGTCGCTACTTCTCCCGCGACCGAGTCGACGTTGAGAGATTGGATAGCAACTGGAGCGCATGCGAAGACACCGATAATGCAGCTGAAACCAGCGAACATCAGGGCCTTTATGAAACTCTCGTGGTACTCATACATCGTGGTCCCCCCGATCTTCTCCTCCCCGGCCACGAACGGTCTCTGTTGTGTGTCACTACCTTCCATCGAGGAGTCAGGATGACTGGCTATACTTACACAGATCCATTGTCCAATCCTGGTCGCGAGCATGCGGCCGATCAATTGGTCAAGCCTTTGGGGCTGTGAGAGTGACACCCAGTCGCGCTTCAGCTCGTCGGAGAAGATGGCGTCGTCTTCAGGTCCTAGAAGGGTCTTCCAGCTGGGCAGGAGGTGACCTAGGAAGGATTTGTTCGGTTGGTCAATCCCCAAAACCTGGCTTGTCTGGAGAAGGAGGCGCTCTAATGGTCTTTTAGTTATCCGACAACGGAAGAGTTGTCTTGAGGAGGGTTGGTCGGCCTCACGGTATTGGTCTTGTTCCTTGAACAGCTTCTCCATCAGTTCCTCGACGTCTTCGCCCTCATGAGCCTTTTGCTGGATCTCTTTCCATAAACGCATTACACGGCGCACTCTGTACAGGAGACATGACCACGCTATCCCCGAGCAGCGGGGAGCTATCATGTGCCTCAGATCAAGTTGCTGCTCTTGCGCAAGACGAAGCCAGCCTGGTGTTTCTTTTCCGCCTTCAATCTCAGTGCCAGATCCAAGCATGGAAGGGAAAAGACATACCTCTCTTGGGCTGACTCTCGAGATCTGAGCGGCCAAGCAAGACATGGTTAGCTTATCGATCAATTGCTTTAGGGGCCTCACTCAGCACCTGGCGTCGCGGGTCTCGCCTCGCTCCAGCTTTGCTGGCGCGTGATGTCTTCACTACACCGCGCGGTGGGCTCGCGACCAAGCATGATGTTGTCACTTTTGGAGGGGATCAAAGAACTGTTCTAATTTGCGCTGCAAATGCTGACCGGCTCTTGAACTAGGCTTGACACGAAGGGCTCGACGACACTTATTTATCTTCCAAGTCGAAACGAGGCGCGACCCGACGTCACCATGCAATACCGACATCGAATGCTGCAGTTGGACGCCCACTACAGCGCAGCGTTGAAATGCCTCCCATCCATACCTACTTTGCCATGAGGCCTTCTACCCCTCCCCCACTACACCTTCAGTTGTCTGAGCCTTGTCGGTCTCGACCCTGGATCATGTGCTTGACGTCGGGGTGTTCTCGATTGGTCTTGACAGCAAAAGCAAATTACATTCAGCTACGTGTGGCTGTCGATGCCTTGCATCGCAGAAGGGATGGGGGCCATGCAGACACACGACGACTTGTCACATCGGCTATGTACACTCTGGGTATACGGCTTGTAACTCGGCTCCGAACTGCGGCCAATGCCGTCCGCATGGACGAGCCGCGCTACTCCGCACAAATCATGTGCTTGTGTAGCATGAGCGTCTGTGGCTCGCGTCTAATTTGAACATCGGCCATGTCTTGTAAGTTGTTTCCAGGAGAGGGCACGAGCAGGAAGACGAACGGGTAATTGATAAAGTGCTATTAATAAATTACTTTCCAAAACACATCTCTGGGTCCATTTTCATCCTTCATTCCATTTCGCATACCCCCTTTTTGGCATCCAGATCGACAATTCCCAGCTGTTGGGTCATGTACAATCATTTGAATTACGCCCCAAAAGCCCGCCATTATTAGATTCCAAGATTTGGTGATGGTGCGGTGATTCAATTCTTCTTCCGTGTCAGAATGGATATTTATGGCCGTAACGTTCCACGAGGCCTAACTGCGTACCTTTTTGTCTTCGATATTTCACCTTGGTGCTTTTTATAATGACTACCGAACGACGAGTTAAGAGTCGCTGGAGTTGTATCGTTCGTTGTCAGAACTCTAGAGTCCGCCGGCTGACTCGGACCCGGACTCTTGGGGCGCCTGCTTCGTAGTGATGGGAATACGGACAATGGGGGCAGGCTCAGGCGCAACAGGCCCAGGAGTGACTGGCACACGCATGGTCATCGTAGGGGATGCAAAATGAAAGCTCAGGGGCTTAAAAACAAGGTAGGAAGGGAAAGGCTAGGAGAGCAATGGGTGCTTCAGCTGTTGGCGGGAGACTAGTGCCACCTAGATGAGAACTACGAGAGAACGGTCAAGCTTCACCAAGGGTTTTATACCTTCCTGGAATACATACGAATGCGAGGACGTCTGGTCTTCCCCGCTAGTTTTTCTCAAGATGAGGCGAACGGTTCATTTGCACTAGCTCTCTCTCCTGGTCCGAGAAAAAGAAAGTAGGAAGCTGATCATATACGACAGGGACTCGACAAGGTGCCAGGCGGCGACGCCTCTGAAACGCTCAGACTCTTTGTATCCTCGAATAGGACGTATTGAGGATGAGCCTGCGCGCTCCTTCTGACAAGGGAACCATGGTTTGGCTCTGCAAAGGAGGTCCGTGGCTTGACTAGATGCTGCTGAAGCAAGAGATGTGATTGTGTAGGGCAGAGCATACAAGGGGGGGCTGGTCGATGATGAGCCGGGGAAGTGAAGACGGCCGTTTCGGATGATATAATGGGGGGTCGATCAGCGACAGGGTGGCGAGCGACCTCTCTGGGCGGGCTTTTGCTTACAGAGAACCCCCCCGTCGTCTTGCGTTGGTTGCTGAAGGCACAGGTCTTTGGTGACAAGCGCTGCTCATCTGTTTCATAGTGATGGTGTTCTTGTGCTTTGTAACAGAGCTGGGTAGAGTTCGTTTGCACGCGGTGTGTGGTGCGCCATGCCGTTGACGAGACAGGCATAAACCGACCTTGTGTAACAACGCCAATAGACAGTACGCGATGGATGACTGGCCCTGTTCAGCCCTGCCACCCACAACACCCGCGCCAGGGCCATGAGCACTATTGAAGGCTATCTTGACTCACTCGGAGTAATATCACTGCGTACATGACCTACTATCATCTTGAAAGATCCCCCTGACCCCACAAGTTGTCTCCCTAAACTGCCATGGCGGTCGCCAAGATGTGAGCAGTATTGTTTGCTCGCCGGGCATTGCGGAACGGCGGACGGAGCGGCCCCGGCGTCCGTTGATTCGCTGCCGAGAGGAAAACAAGTCGCATCATGTCGAAAAGCCTGCACCGGGACATGCAGAAGAGGATTGGGGTTAGCCACGACAGGCGAATATCCAAGGCAGCAGTCCCTCCGCAGCGACTTTTAGTGCGCTTCATGGATGCTAGATCCCCTCGCTTGACCCAATTGCTCGTCTTGGGTCTCTCCGCTTCGATATCTCTTCAGCGAAGCCGGGCGGGAGCTAGTGCCATGGCCTGAAGATGGAAATGGCGTGGCTGGCATTTTTCTCCACAGCGGTAGAGTTGTGAACGCCTGAGGGTGTTGCAATCTGAGTTGAGTGGATATGAATTTATCGTTGAGGGGGGTTAGAAGGATTGGTGTTCGTCTGGGGAGGGGCGGTCAACCAAAATAGCATGCTGCAGGCATCTGAGGAGGATCAACGAGAGGCGGCTCCCACAGCCAGCAACTTGTTTGATCGACAGAGGTTTCAGGAGGTCTCTATGAATGGCCAATGGCCCTGTGGCTCAACGTGCCTTGAGAGTTCCACGACGGACTGACGGGTCCTGGCTGATTGGTGCGAAGCTGGACAACAAACCCAACGAGGCTCTCAAGCAGATCCTCTGTGCATAAGTGCCTTGTCGAGATACCCTTGGCTCCATGGGATGTCTGTCATTTCTCAATCTATGCTACCTCGTGGTGTCTTGGCCCTGGGTCCGACACATTCATCGCCAATGCGACGAGATGAAAACTCTGTGCAAAAAACAGGCCAATTTCTCGAGCGCCTCACGCAACAAGCGAAATGAAGCACCAGAAAAGGCCTTTGTACATATTTATGGCAGCCATTGTGAGCTAATAATGCAGGGGGAGGGGTAAGCAGTGAAGCTCTCCCGCTGCAGAGGAGTCATCCGAGACTTCTCCAAATGATAAAAAAGGGGTTAGCATCACTTGCTCCAAAGCCAGAGCAATGCCAATCAGGGCAATGTTATGTAGAGGACCTTGCAGTAGTGCTATGCAGACCGATAGATAGCTGTGTCAGATGCCGTTGCCAGGGAGCCGGGCTCGTGGACAATTGGCTCTCCGGACACCCTGTTATTGGCGGGTTGGAGGAGGGGAATAGGATGTACTGTGTATGCAGCATGCAATGTACCTTGCACATATCTACCTATCGCACCAAACGGGTTCATCTCGTCTTTCCAGGCCTATCCCCGGTGCCTTCTCAGCCTCAACCCCTCTCCACTCCGACGTCATGTGCAGCGGTGCAGATATGGTCGTGAAACATGACGATTGTGAAGTTTGTGGTGTACTACGTAGTATGACTAGTTCAGAAGCTGAACATAAATTTTTAGATGACAGTGTCCTCTAAAGCTGAGTAGTACGCGCTCTTCTCTAGTCATGATGAGCACCGGACTCCTGTGAGTGAAGGATGCCCGGCTACGCTGGTGGATTTCCAGAGCGAAACCATGGAAACTCGCATCAAAATCTTCCGATTCAATCTTCCTCCAGACAGGACACCCCGTTAAACACTCGTTGATTCATCTAGTTGCGGCTATCATTTTTGCCACTCTCTTGCTACGCGGGTCAAGGGACAGATGGGAGTATAATCTGATGTCATTATCCCTTCCCCCCTTAACCCACATGGATGCTTGTCCAGCAGCAAGAGTAAATTGAAGGCGTTGCCCCTGAGTCGAGATCTCCGTTCGTTACCGGGTGATAGCCTCTCGCTCCATCTGTTTTCGAACCTGCAAAATGTCTTGAGCTCGGAAGACGTATTAGTAGGAAGCCTGCAGCCCAGGGGCCGACAAGGCAGGCTGAGCCACCGATTCTCGGCGCAGATTGGGATCCCGTAGTCCATCGACGAATCCTTGGATGGGATGGTTCAAGGAGCACTGCTACAGTAGCTCCAGAGGGTTCGCAGTTCCAGACGAGGGTTGGCCACGGCGTCCCAATTGACGGAGGGCGGCGGTAGTCCGGTTGCAGTAAGCGAGAAGGGGTTCAGCTCCCTAGCGAGAACTGATGCAGGAGTTCTCTAACGACATCAATAACATCAGCTGGCCATGCCCGTGACATGGAATAGCGAAGAGAGTTGAAGTCAGTCGGTGCTACTCTCAATTCGGGCACGATTGGCACGACCTGCTGTACTAAGCGTGGTGCCCTTTCTCCATCCCTTCAAAAGCGCCAAACAGCCCACAGAGATAAACTTGTCGATGAGCGGTCTCGAAATACCATGATAAATACCCCGGAAGTTTTGCGTTCAATTCGTTCGGTATTCCATGCTTGTTAGGGGTTGTTTCTCGTGTGAACTGACTAAGATGATGTTGGAGAAACGATCGGAGGAACCCTGTAGGTTGTGGTGTCAAGGATTAGCCCCAGAAGCAGGCTGGAGGATCGATCTGCACTTGTTGCTGGCTCGCTGAGACTCAGCCGGGGTCGAAGCCGAGGCTAAGAAGGCAGCGAGGCGCGCGTCAATGCGTCTGGCAGCTCTGTCTTGCAGGACGAGTGATGCACAGGGTATCCAGCCCCCGTGAGCTAGGTTAAGCGCCTCCCGCGGACCGGACCGTTCGGGGTGGGCGTTACAGGTAGGGTACATGATCGAGACTTGAGATAACCGATGGATAATGTCTCGAGGATGCAGCTGACAATCTGTCCGTTATTGGCTAAGAAGCCTCTGAGGCATCATGAGGGTGTGGATTGGGCTCCGAGATGGCATCCTCGAGGAGGGCGGGCGAAGCATCTCGGAGTGTAGGACCAACACATCTCTCTTTCACCGCCATTATGATGTTGGAGACAGCCTCACTCTGGAAACATCCAAAAGTATGCAGGATTGTCATCCAGCTCGGTCGGGTCATCATCGTCTGGGGGGCCTCAAAACGCCTGACGATGTGCAGCTGCTCTGCGGTGGTGATTTGGCTGTTGAGCTGTGCTGGTAGGGAAACCACATCTGCCTAGGAGGACCAGGCGCTTCGAGCTTTCGTGCATTCAGGGGGTGATTAGGATGAAGCCTTTATCGCGATGTGAAAGCAATTGGTGATGGCCGAAATATGCCGCAGTCGACCCAAAGTGCTCCCATCGGACGAGATGCCCTTAAAGAAGTGCGGGCATGAAATCCCCTATGAATGCCCGTGAGTGAGTTAACGAGGCTCTCCCAGCCCGTCAGGCATCAAGTCTGGGCCCTGTAGCAATCACCTCCTAACAAAAGTTTGCTCGTGGCCTCGACAAGGGTTCGATGGGCCGGTTGTGGCTGTTGGAGATTTGTTGGAGATTTCCCGGCATTCCACGCCACCAACACTGAGGCAACCGCTTCTCAGAATATCCTTTCCTATCCAGCCAAGAAGAGTCGACGACTGCCCAACTCTCAAGGGCCGTATGAAGAGGCGAAGCATTGTAACCGGGCAAGTTGGTACAGCCACAAGACCAACATGGCAGAATGTGAATCCCTCGCCCGCCCTGGGGGGTGTCGACAGTCTCCGTGCTGGGTGCAAACTGAACGGGGCAGAGTCCGCCTCTTGGGATGATCAACGATACCCATCACGTCGCCAATCTGCGGTCGACCCTTGCAGGTGCCTGCGGACATCCGATGCTCACTTCAAGGACCCATATTCTGCCCAGACAAGCCGTTGCAACGTTCCCAATTCCTCTGCTTTCACAAGCCTCTTCAGCTGACGTGACTGAGCTGAGTGGCAGGTGGCCGAGGATTAACCCCTCATACACAACCCCAGGCCATTCCAACTGACTGAACAAGACACGTATCGAAGGCGGCATGCCCCACGCTTCTAACAACACTTGAGAAAGAGCGTGCTGCAATAGTCGCAAGGAACGGGGCACCGTCCTGCAGCTTTAACAGCCCCCCACGGGCTCTCGTCTTGTTAAAGCTGCCATGCTATGGGCTGAGCATGGGTGGGAGATTCGGATCTGTACCTCGGCAGGCGGGGTTCCCCCACCAGGTAGTCGCGCCGCGATGGGTTATACCCTCTGACCCCTGGGTCAATCATCGACGACCAACCTCAGGACGAAGAGATACGGCAGCATCTAATTGTTTCCATGGCTGCCTATGCTGGAAGCAACAAGTTAGCAGCTGCCGAGCCTGCATAGGTATGCTTAGGTTTGTTCTCACTCATCTGTACTTTACCCATACACAATCCGATTCCAAGGAGCAAGGGCTGACTTTCTGTAGCCCAAACACGGCTTGGACTCGCAATGGCTGAGCACCTCCTGGGCATCAACGATAACATTGATGAACTCCAAGAAATCCACCTGTTATTGCGACATGCTTCTCTAGATATTGAGTATGCTTGTCGTGGTGTGTCGTGACACTGCAGCACTCGGTCGTCGCGGCGCGGCCAATTCGAAGGTTACACAGATGCCGAGTCTCGTGTCGGGGAAGTTGAGGGTCGTCGAAAAGCAGAGCTTAAAGAAGCCAACGGTTTATTGGTCTCGGAATAGGCCATGAAATCGGTCTGGCAAATGAATGTCTCTGCTCCGTGGGTGTCAAGGTCAGTCAAGGTCAGTTTGTGGTTGAAAGGTTGAAGGCAAAGCGGTGAGGGAAACCCAGCGGCACTTACCTTGAATGGGAGCCAAGCACACCGCCAGGCTCTGCACCAACAAGAAGTCGGGCATTCGAATCCCTTGCAGTACAGGAAACTAATTATTTCCAGTAGAAAATTACACAAATGGAAGAGATGCTATCGACGACAACTCCTTGTCGCACAAGTGTGTTTCGGCCAGTGGTCAGTGATGATTTCCGCGTGGGACAGGGTATGGCAGGTGCTGCCCCCAACCGCAAGCCATCCAGCCACCAGAATCGGCCCAGGCCGACGACAGACGAGACGCAGGTGACCTCCGGTTCTGCTTTCACCAACTCGCAGCGCACAATTCTTGGGATGCCGCCTCTACTCTACTGCAGAGTGTTGTTGTTCCAGGGGTTGGTTGTTGCGGAGAAGCTAGGATTCTAGCTGAGCCTGGTGACCGTCGAGTTTGTTGGGATCCCTCCATGGACCACCGCTTGAGCATGAAGCGATGGTTAATTCGAGAGTGCCCCCGCTCATACGTCTCTCACAGAGAACATCGCTATCCATGCTGGTCATCGGTTCGCCCGTGGTTCGCAACCTAAGGAAGTGAGGGGTTTGGTGCCTTTCGCAGGGGTAGGAAACTGGAGGCGCAATTAATCGATGGCTGGTCTGGTCTGCGGAGGGACAGGCCCTAATACACCGCTTCTGACGCACGCAGAGATAAACACGTGCATTGGAATCAAGCGATTCATAGAGTTGACAGGCCCTGAGAGCTCTTGAGCAACTCGGATACTCCAATCCCGCTCCGCTAGCTGGGCTCTCGTTTCAGCCGCGAGAGTGGAGGCTGAAAAGGACGGACGTCGAACGGCGGCTTCGACACGGAGGCTCGGGGGATCGTCCCCGGACACACACTGAGGTCATGCCTGTACTTGGCCGAGGCGTCGATGGTAGCCAGTGACATCAATTGACAGGGGAGCTCTTGTCAGATGACACTAACAGGATGCGGAGGCAGAGATACTGACCACGAGGCTCACGGGGTCCCCCTTCAGCGACCGTGAGCGCCAGCCTGTCTGGATGAGAAAGATGGCTGCAGTTGGACGCCAGACGGAGAATATCTGACAGTCGATGTTCCTTGTCCCTAAGACACGCAATCTCTTCTTGGGCAGTCGACCCCTCTTTTCACTCTTTGAACCTGTCCTTTTCTGCTGCGTTCTGTGTTAATTTCACCCCAGATGCAGCCGCCCCCCTTACTAAACCGTCTGGTGGCCGCGCCCATGAGGTAACTTGGAGCCACGCAGGTCGAGAAAAAACGGGACACTGGAACGATACTGGCATATCGTCCCTCGAGGTTAGCTGTGCAGGTTCTATACAAGTAATAGAATAATAAAGAAATTTATATGTATTATTGCCATAAAGTAGAGAGAGAGGTCTTTGACTAGTCAAGGCTGCACTTGGCGTCTTTGGTGCTCATTTATTTTCTTCTATACCTTAGTACTTCCCACCACCCACCCCATGGCGTTGCCCCCTGTTTGCGATTAGACGTACTTCTTAGAGCCGCAACAGCATGGGGAGCAGGAGCGGACGGAAAGCCCCCCCCATCTCCTTCCCGTTCAGCCATTCGGCCTCTCCTCGTGTTTTCCCTCCTCAGTCATCCATCCACCACGGGCCAACCTCCTGCTCCTGAGTCTGCTGTTCCCTACTCATCGTGATTACAACGGATGCTATCTGGAATCCTGCCCCTTTCTATCCATTTTGGCCTCTACGCATCCCTTTTCAATATCGCCCATCCACATCCTCCTCGAGCCTCCGTCTACTTCCGTCTTGTCGGGCCTTGTCTTTAAGCGATAGATGACCAGGGCTTGACGACTAGTCTACACGCTGACTACAAAGGCTCTCATGGTGCACGATACTCTGCAAAACTCGGTGCTTCGATAAATTGAACTGCGTCACGAGACGGGAATAAGCACAGCTCTCAGCATCACTCTTTCCCATCGTCAAGCCGATTCCTCCATTCCACTGCTTTGATCCAAAACAACAGTCCTGGCCCTACTGTCTCATGACAGCAGCCATCACTCCTGCATAGGCCAAGTACACAAGAAGCTGTCTGGTGAAGCCAGGGATGAGCATCTGGATTGAGAAGCCAGCTGCAAGCACGAAGACCAAGTAAGTAGAGACCTCACCGGCAGGAGACGTCACATTGAGTCTCTGAATGGCCATAGGAGCGACTACAAAAATGCCGACGCAGGTGTTGAAGATTCCAACGCTGACGAACCGAACAGAATCCTCGGAAATCCACACGGCCTCGAAACTACCACCCTGCTCGGTTCTGGGGTTGAACTTGTTCTGCTTGGTCGTCAAAACAACTTTGCGACGGTCAACGGAGACTTTTGCTTACCAAAAGACGACGACCCCATGGCTGATACGAGCAACGGGCTAAGACTTGGTCGAACTTGTCTGCATCAAAGAGCGATGCGAAGTCATAGTCACAGGCGTTCAGATGGAGACCTTGTCCTGGGACCCAACTCTGTTTGGCGGAAGATAAGACGTTGGTCAGCAGATACTCGCCTGGCTGGTCCAACCCAAGGACCTGTTTCAAGTTGCACCCAAACTGATCTTGATCTTGTTAGCTCGTGTCCTCAGGACAAAGCAGATAAGCACCGGTGTCGTACGATAACGACCAAGTTTCGCCATAAACTTGTCGTTGAACTCATTGACACCCTCGTCGCCTGTTAGGATCATCTGTCTGAGATCATGTCCCAGCTGCTCTAGATGATTGCCTTCCAAGTCGAGGGACAATGAAGCGAGCTCGGTGAAGCGGCGAAAGAGGATGTGCGTCGGGTCAATCTCCTTCAGCGCTGCAAGTTGCAATACATCAGCGCCCGGGCCTGCGACGCCGCCGTTAGCGTTTAGCAAGTATAACACCCAATTGGACGGCTTGCCTCCTCGGTCGGGCTCATTGCTCGCCGAATCTGATGTAGAGGAGCGCGGGTTAACACAGCGAACCATATCGCTGGCTGGGCTACGAACCTCGAGTATCTACATCACTGTCCGCCTGAATATCCTCGGTGGTTCTCTGCTGGGCTTGCGAGCCGCCCTCAACAGCGTCCGGGCTCCGAGAGGGAGGTGAAACATGGGTGAGGGGCATCATGGAGAGGGTACTTGAGTGGTACGGAAGCTAACTTGTCTAGAAACCTCGGATTAAGAGAGTCAATACCAGCGGCGCTGCAATGGGTATTTATGCCTCGAGACCTGAAAAGCAGACCTCAGTGTCGAGGCTTCACCGTCTCGCCGGACGTGGCCTCTGCTGCATCTCTTTCTGACTTGCAGGCCCATAAATGGATACGGTACTCGACGCGGCGACACGACACAGCCTCTGAAGCCCGGCCAATTAAGCAAGATGATCAACAAAATCTCAGAGCCCAGCAAGACCTCGGTCAATACATGCAGAGACGGACGAATAGCGAGGGTCGCTGGACAGCTCTGTTATTGCCTTGAATGCCTTGCAGCACGTGGAGGTTGTCTCTGACCCAGGTACGAGAGCACCAGGTACATGATATGTATCTCAAAGTCGAGAGACGGATCTCACCCCCGATCTGTCCAAACAAGTGGCTGTTGGCGCTGGGTGGTGTGGCAACCCATCCTAGCAGGTGGAACCAACGGTTTTCCTGCGCGGCGCTTGGGACTCACAGGGGCTGCGACTACATGCCAGCTTTACGAGGAGATTACTATGAGTTCAAGGAGACGAAGGAGAAGCCAAAGTGGAAGAGAAGGCCTTGAATATGTGCGAGAGCCAATGTTGAGATTGATCTTTGACTATATTGCCTATTTTCCGCCCTCCTACTCCCTCCTCCTAGATGCAATGACGCGATGTTCCACGCAGCATTGTCGACCCAATCACATGAATGTAAAGCATACGTCCCCCATAACCACAACGCAAGAAATGACACGACCCATCAAAATATCAGGACTCTCATACGTAGATTCTGGTACTTTTAAAATGCCACAGTCAGTTATAGTTAGAAACCAGGGTGCGTCGTCAATACCTCGGCATTGTGTGGTTGAAGCTCACAAAGGCCTTGAACCATGGCGATGATCTGAGTGAGGGACGCATGGTAGATCTCCGCCATGGTCTTGAATCTGACGATTGGTATGTTTTTAAGGTTCGGTGATGGTCTTTCCGGGAGTTGGCTGAGGGCGGGGACGGGGAATGATGACAATGATGGGTCTTCTATTTTGGACTGAAGGGTTCATGGCGAAAGAATCAAAGAACATAACCGTGCTTTTCAGAGTGGATGAGAGATGATTGTGATGGAAAAGATGTAGAAGGAGGTGTGAGGTGTGAAGAGGATCTGAAGAAGATGGCAGAGGCAGAGGCAGAAGTGGTCAATTTATACAATGAGTTGGGGCCCTTCGTGGAGAGAGATGAGCAAGTCCGGGTCTTTGGTCTTCATTTCCAGGGCGAGCAAGCGAATCCTGCAGTCGAGGAACCGAATTGACCGACTGGCAGTGATTAAAAAAAGCAACATGTCAAAAATGATGTCAAAACACGCTCGCACGCAGCCAAGGTCTGGAGGTGAGAGGGGGTCGACACCTCGCTTCGGCTTACACGCGATACCACCAAGGTCTAGCGCCTGCACTACACCTGACCGAGACGCTAAAAACCCTGTCTCGGGCGCCGTCGTCCCTTGTCTAGTGTCCGTGGGAGAAAAAAAAATGGGTTGATGAAGACCAGGGCAGAGTTTCAAGTGCGGAGAGGGAGGGGCAATGATGATCTCCCACGGCGGGGTCGTAGAGCATGTTCCTCATCCTCTTGATCCAGGTGAGGATGTCTGTCGGCTTTGCAGCGCGGCGGGCGTCGACTTCTCTTGCTTAGCCCTGCCCCTGAGAAAACGTCGCGCACGGCATCGTATGCAACAGTGCCGGCATGGCAGCGACGTGGTTGGCTGTTGATGACAACGACTTGACCTTCTGCTCGCTACCCCTGCAGCACTGCAGAAACGCGCAGAGCGGGGAGATTGTGTCTGCCTTCTATCCATAGATGTGAAGAAGCTCGTCGCGGCCTTGAGACGGGAGAACGGGAAAGCACTTCCAACTCTGAAATGTTTTGCAAGCATACACCCAAGTCATCGAATAAGTAGGATAAAATTAGGAAACACTTATATAAACCTAGATACTTTTCTAGAAAAAGATTATTGTTTATCATGACCATCCCAAGAGAAAGATTTATTCACCTATTTGCCCGCCTGGCCCCGACCCTCCACTTACCAGTGTCTCTTTTTTTTCTTTTTTGTCAACTTGCGTGCTGGCCAGGAAGTCACACTCCCAGGAGCTACAACTGGGCGAGCAACGGCGGGCCAGACCTGGCATCGATCAACCTTGGCAAGGACGCGGCCATGACTCTTCAGGAGGAGGCGCATCCAGGGGTTTGCAGCCCCCAAACCATGCCGAAGAGAACGCCACAGAATGCGACAAGACGTTGATGAGTCCTCTCGGGGCTCTCCACTGCACGGCGCGCTTCGACCTGCGTGCGTGCAGGTTGCCCGGTCTGTTATGGATTCCCTCCCCCGGCCGGCATAGGTGCCGCGTTGACTGGGGCAGCGGCTTTCACTTCCCCAGACGATTGGCGTGGTTTTTGCAACGTAAGATGAGCGTCCGAGCTCAATTGCAGGCCCCTCAGTTGTTGAGCCTCCAAGTTCGCGTACGCAACACCTGCCAGCAAGGTATGCCGTCCTTGTCAAAACAATCATGGACTCCGCTTGTCTGTGTAACCAGCCCATCTAGCCCCAAATGTGCTCGAGCAGGGCCCATGGATCGGCGCAAAACAGGGGCCCTGGCCATCCTTCTCGGGTCATGGCAGTGGCACTCGACCCCTGGCAGCACAGGGCTGGACCAGGTCGTCAGTCAACAATCTCATCCTCCTCAACCAAGACGGACGTCCCTCATCCCTGCTGATTGAGCTCCTCACTATCCGTACTCATGTCCCTTCTTGATATCGTGCCGTGTCTAGTTCCCCGCTTGCTCGGGGCAACCCAGCAGCGCCGGAGCAACCTCAGGCCCCGAGACGCCGCCGCCACAGATGAGGAGCAGAACGAACCGTACGACTGCGGGCGCACTCCAAGGCCCCAAGATGAAAAGTGAGAGCATCCTTGCCGACTAGGGCTTAAACCCAACGGTGGCAGATGGACCTGTCACTTTCCTGGCACACAACTGAGGTCAACAGCCCATATCAAGTAGGCCCCAGTCTTCCACAAGGTCGACACGCAGGCGGCTGACAGTTTTCACACGCTAGTATCGGGCGTAGGTATCCTGGCTCGAAATAGCAGCATTAGTGTTAAGCTCGCATGAGCGGAGAGAGGTTGCAATTGCGGTGCAACGAATGCTTTGTACCTGATTCTTCATACATGCCCCACCCACTAAGCTCAGTCCTCTCGCCATTCATCTGCTTTCTGATCTTCTGCTTCCCTCCACTCCTCTGGCGTTGTGTGCAGCAGCTCAGATATGGTCGCAAAGCCCGCCCACAGTTCGGAGCCAAGCACCAGATGAATGAACTGGCTGCTCAAGAAGTTGATTACGAGGGTAGAGTTGAGGCCACTGAAGAGATTGACGTTGAAAATATCGTGGGAAGGCAGGCCAAGCCGAAGACGAAACGTGCGAGCCAGTAATCGAAGAGACATGCTCTCGTAAGGCACTGTGAGTATTCTGATGGCAGCTTCGGAGAAGATGTAATTCGCTAGAAGAGGCGGGAGCTGGGTAAGTAGTGTGTCGACGTATGAAGGGGAGCTTAATCCTCGAGCGTCATTGACGCTGGGTCTTAGTTCAGCACTCCATAGCCCCTGTGGTCCATCTGACGAGGCCTCGGTGGCTTCCACATCAAAACTGATTAGTGTGGCATTGGCTCCTTCATTCTCGTCCTCGTCGCTGTAGTCATCGCGTGCGGAGAACGTGCTTGGTCGCCTCACTGCCTCCACAGGGCCAGTATCATTCGGCACCTGCCCATCTATAGCCCGCAGAGGCGAAACATCGTTGGTCGCACTTCGGCTATGGGTGTTCTCTGCCCTGTCCCTGGGCCTATCGGTCGGTCCCCAGTTGGTTGGGGTCCCCAAAGGAGGGCTGGTGTTTGGGAGCCTGGGTAAGATGATACTCCACAGCTGGGGCCGTAGGTCACGAATCAGTCTCTGTGTCATGACCCAGAGAAGGAAAGGCGTTGCCGAAATGCACACGCCTCCTATCCATTGCAGAACGGACTGGACTGAAAAGCCATCGAGGGGCGGTGGAGCGGGAATAGGGGAGTCGGAGCTGAAGGGGACAAAGAAGGAAAGGCTGGGAAGCAGGTTGCTGCTCGAGACTAGCCCAAGCCTTTGCAAAGCTACGTAAAGTTCGATATGCGTCCTGGCATACGCCCACACTTCGTGAACACTGATAGAGGGTGAGCCTAAGGCATTCGCACATGGGGGATGTGGTTCACTCACAAGCGACGGGCAAACATCCTATCGGGGCGGTCTCTCCATAGCCAGAACAGTTTGCGATCGGTATAATTGGTGAGAATGCTCGTAGCCGCACCAGGCATGATGTCTCTCGTGAACGAAAAGTCCCTGCGGGCTTGCGCGAACAGGTCCCAGAAGGCTATGTGGGAGTATCTTTTGTAGATCTGTAAAATGTTGGCAAAATCAACGACGACTGGGCTAGTGAGTACATACGAGGATACGCTGGCGAAGGCCATCAAGGCCAAACGCACCAGCTGCATCTACACAGCGCATTGCCGAGAAGGTGAGGTTCATTCCCACGTCGTATTCATATAACGCATGTCTGCGGTCAGACTCGGCCTCTGGATTTGACGTCGGGTTCTCCTGTTCGGCAACGCCAATAACTAGCATAACCTCATTATGGGAGCGAATAATGTCTCTGTTGATTCTTTTGGTTTCCGGGTTTATGGGACGGCCGCGATGGTCGTACTGCTGGTGCCTTGAACCGTCATTTGGTTGATCATCCTGATCCTCATCCCACTCCACAACATCGTCATAAGGAGACCGACCCTTTGCGCGTCAGCATTCATCTCATGATGGAGAAAGGTTGGTGTGTCTCGTACCAGCGCCTGAGCGGTCAAGGGGCCCTGCATTCCCATGATGAAGGATTATGAAAGCTCATCTATTGGACACGGAAGGACTGCATCATGGAGCTCATTCGCAAGCTCTAGCCTTTTGTAATGCACTTTGAAGATGCTTTAGAGGAGCGTTCCGTGTGTGTGAGATGAAATCAGCTGCTCACAAAGTGAAAGATGATGAAGTCCGAGACAAGTCGGGAGCTGTCATGATCGCGAACGAGTGAGGTGTGGCTTAGAAGTGTGGCAAGTGCGATCGCGACTTATGTAAGCTGCCTTTCCGCCAATCATGTTGCGTTGCCACGGACGCCAAAAAAAAAATCGAGAAACAGGAAGTCGGGACTCATGAGAGCTTCTCTGCTTTGATTTCTCGTCAGGTCGCATTCGCATCAACACGCACACAATGGCAAATAAGCAGCCGTTTAAGACAACGTTTGACGTTGATCATGTCATCCGACCCATCTTTACAGGAGGCTCTGTAGCTCTTGACAATGGCGCACGAATTCTCGCGACAGTCCTTGGGGAAGATGCGATTCTCACTGACCCGACCAACGGGAAGCACCTTGCGCAAATCGAGGGTGTAAGAATCCCACTGAAGCCAAACCTTGCAGTGCGACGTGGCTAATTCTTTACAGGACGGAGAGCTCATTTCTACCTTGACTTGTGAGTTTACTCGAAAGATGCTTGACCGAACTAAACTAACATGCTGGCTGCAGTGACACCCTCTGGCTCTCATCTCATCATCTGCTCGCGCTCCCTGTCCATGAGGATTTATGCCCTGAAGCGGTCTGATGATGATGGATCTATCGAAGCCACTCTCACCCGAACAGTCAAGGCCCACGGCACGCCTGTCGTTGTTCTTGCTGTTGACCGAACTAGCACATTGCTTGCGACTGGAGGAACGGATGGATCTGTCAAGGTGTGGGATATCGCCGCGGGCTACGTCACTCACACATTCCGCGGATCTTCTGTTTTGGTCTCTGCGCTTCACTTCTTCGAGGTCGCCGCCCGCTCAAATGAGGCTGCTCGCAAGGGGAAGAAATCAAAGCATCAAGAGGATTCTGACGACGACGAGGAGAACGCCAACACAACCAACTTCAGACTTGCCTGTGGCAACCAAGATGGCAAAGTCAGAGTATGGGACCTGCACAAGCGCAGCTGTGTCGCCAATCTCGAGTCTCACGTTTCCGACGTTCAGGGACTGGACTACTCACCGGAGCAGCACGCCCTGGTTACGGCAGGCAGAGACAAGACCCTGACGTGGTGGGATGCCAAGTCTTGGAAGATTCGCAAGGTGGTGCCCTGTCTGGAACTTGTCGAGGCGGCTGGCTTCATCGATGACGGACAACTCACCTACTCGGCTGGTGCAAATGGCTGCCTTCGCATCTGGGACACCGACACGGGCAAAGAGCTCACCCCGCAGCAGTCTGCCAAGAGTGAAGAGGAAGGCATCGCGTCGGGTATCTACCGCCCTGGCCTCCCCTTCATCCTCCTTGTTCAGGTCGACCATACTCTGGCTCTGTATCGACCACCTACGAAGGCAGAGGCGTCATCACTCTCGGCACCGGAGCCCTTCCGAAGGATATCTGGAACGCACGACGACATTATTGACTTGGGGTACCTCCTTCCAGACCGTTCTCTCGTTGCCCTGGCCACAAACTCGGAGGATGTCAGGCTCGTGTCTGTTTCCGAGACAGAGACCCAAGGTGGATCTGCATGGGACTCTGACTCTTCGCCTTACTTTGGGCAAGACGTTGCTCTCCTCAAGGGCCACGATGAAATCGTTATTTCTCTCGATATTGACTGGTCGGGCCACTGGATTGCCACAGGCGCCAAGGACAACACAGCCAAGCTCTGGCGTATTGATCATGCCAACAACTCTTACACATGCTGGGCAACATTCTCGGGCCATGCTGAATCTCTGGGTGCTGTCGCGCTCCCCAAGGGTGTCCCTCCCGAGTCATCTGCCGCGCGCTCTGATCCCCTGAACAACCCTCCCCCTTTCCTTATTACAGGTTCTCAAGATCAGACCGTCAAGAAGTGGGAAATCCCTCGAACAGCCCAGCAAATGGGCCACAAGACCGGTTCCCGGGCCGTTTTTACTCGAAAGGCACACGAAAAAGACATCAACGCAATCAACGTTCACCACTCGAGCCAGCTTTTTGCATCAGCGTCGCAGGACAAGACGGTCAAGATCTGGTCCGTGGAGGAGGGCGAGGTTCAGGGCATCCTGCGCGGTCACAAGCGAGGTGTCTGGTCGGTCCAGTTTTCGCCCGCACAGATGCCAGCTATCCAGGGTGAAGATGGCCCTGTCACTGGAAAGGGCGTTGTCCTCACTGGCAGTGGTGACAAGACTATCAAGCTTTGGAATCTCGCCAGCTATACCTGCGTCAGAACCTTTGAGGGACATTCCAACAGTGTCCTGAAGGTTGCGTGGTTGAACATGCCTTCTACCCAGAATCAGTCCAAGAGGCGAGTTCAGTTCACTAGTGCTGGTGGTGATGGTCTCGTCAAGGTTTGGGATGCCAATTCGGGCGAGGCAGAATGCACGCTCGATAACCATGAGGACCGCGTCTGGGCTGTGGCTGTCCACCCAGAGAACAACACTATTGTTTCTGGGAGTGGAGATTCGACAGTGACCTTCTGGAAGGATACTTCGTCCGAGACTCAAGCGGCAGCATCACAGGCTGCGTTGAAGATGATTGAGCAGGAGCAAGAGCTGGAGAACCACATCCACGCTGGTTCATTCCGGGAAGCCATCACTCTCGCACTCCAGCTCAACCACCCAGGACGACTCCTGAGCCTGTTCACCTCAGTCATGACGACAAGCAACCCTGACAAGGGCAGTCTGAGCGGTTTGAAAGCTGTAGATGAGGTGCTGGGTAGCCTGTCAGACGAACAAATTTTCCTACTCCTTCTAAGACTGCGAGACTGGAACACGAATGCTCGAACGGCACCAGTAGCCCAGAGAATCTTGTTGACTCTCATTCGCAGCTATCCTGCGTCCAAGTTCTCGAATCTGTCCGTCAAGGGAGCCCAGGGGCAGAAGAGTTTGAAGGATGTTCTGCACGCCATTCGTGTCTACACGGAGAGGCATTACAAGCGCACTGAGGAGCTGGTTGATGAGAGTTATCTGGTGGAATATACCCTGCAGGAAATGGATGATCTCGCACCTGCTCTGGACGAGGATGTTGTCATGGCTGGATAAACGATGGATTGTATGGTTGTTGATAGAGAGCCAACTTATTTACCCCCCGTGTGTTCATTCCTGGATAATCAATCACTGGAGTACATGGATATAGATAAAATGTTTGCAAGTCTTTGCGGAAATAAATTGTCTTTTGAATTTGATCTCATGATAACCTCCTGGTGCTCTCATGCCGTCCGTTGCAGCCTAGTCGCGCTAGCGCATGGGCCTGAGCGCACACCAAAGGGAGGAGATACCATCCTGCCATCCTAAATACTTCGACTTTATGATAGAATAATTTATATGGAAAAAATACCAGAATTATAGAAAGGTCATCCTAATAAACCTAATTATGTAGATTTCTATTTTATTCCTCTTGTATAATGTTTATGACCACCATTAGAGGATAAGCTGCTGCCTTCGTGCTACACTGGATGGTAGGAGGCTCACGCTTTTTCCTTGACCCTGTCCTGAGCTTCAAGGCTCCACTCATAACCGCTGCATTCATTCCTCCATCCTCACTCCTTCATCCACGACGTCAAATTTCAACCAAGCTTCAGCGAGACGACAAGAGCTTTCACCACCCCAGCCGGCCACTCACATACGAACCTTGTCGATATACCACTGCTATCCTGTCTTTGCGCTCAACAATGGCCAAGCGCCAGGCCTCCGAGGCCCTCGATGACCTCGACATTGCTTCGCCAGTATCAAAGAAGTCTCGGCTGGAAGATCTCGAATCTCCTCTAGAGAACGGTGCAGAAGCTGAAGCGCACGCCAACGGCGACGCGCAAGACGACGATGACGACTTTGACGATGATGAGCCCGCCGCCGCAGCGCCCATACGACAGTCGGCGCCCACAGACGGATACGACGATCTCTACCTCGACACCATCGACCGCAACGTGCTCGACTTTGACTTTGAAAAGCTCTGCTCCGTGTCGCTCTCCAACATCAACGTCTACGCCTGCCTCGTCTGCGGCAAGTACTTCCAGGGCCGCGGGCCAAAGTCGCACGCCTACTTCCACTCGCTCGACGAGGACCACCATGTCTTCATCAACCTCGAGACCCAGCGCGTCTACGTCCTCCCGGAGGGGTACGAGGTCAAGAGCCGCGCTCTGGACGACATCAAGTACGTGTCGGATCCGCGATATACCAAGAAGGAGGTGATCGAGATGGACCGCGCCAGACGCACCAGCTACACCCTCGACTCCAAGGAGTACACGCCAGGCTTTGTCGGCATGAACAACATCAAGGAGAATGACTACTTCAACGTCGTGGTCCAGGCCCTCGCCCACGTCGCGCCGCTGCGCAACTACCTCCTCCTCGAGGATTTCCCCGACAAGACGGAGCTGGTCAAGCGATGCAGCATCCTCGTCCGCAAGATCTGGAACCCTCGTGCCTTTAAAGCCCACGTCTCGCCACACGAGCTCCTACAGGAGATTTCGCTCCGCTCCAACAAGCGTTTCACCCTCACGGCGCAGTCAGACCCCGTAGACTTCCTGTCGTGGTTCCTCAACAACCTCCACCTCGGCCTGGGCGGCAGCAAGACGAAGCCCGGCAGCTCCATGGTGCAGCGCACGTTCCAGGGCAAGATGAAGGTCGAGTCGCAGGCCATCACGGCGCGTGCTGATGCTAGCGATCGCCTGCGCTTCGAGGACGCCGATGTCAAGGTCGACGTGGTCCGCTTCCTCCTCCTGACCCTCGATCTCCCCTCGGCGCCGCTCTTCCAGGACGAGCTCGAGAAGAACATCATCCCACAGGTCCCGCTGACTACCATCCTCACGAAATATGATGGACAGCGGGCCCAGGAGCACCATGCCCAGAGAAAGCGATACCGTCTCATGCACCCCCTACCCCCCTACCTCATTTTCCACGTCAAGCGCTTCTCGCAGAACAAGTTCGTCTCGGAGCGCAACCCCACCATCGTCACGTTCGACGCCCGAAATCTCGACATGTCACCTTATGTTGAGCCTAACCCTCGCGAGTGGCCCCCTGGCGAACCTATCTGGTACGATCTCGTCGCAAACGTCATCCACGAGGCGGTACGCGTGCGGGAGGATGTAGTTGACAGCGGCGAGGAGCGCAAGACGTGGAAGGTGCAGCTAAAGAACAAGGCGACGGGAGAGTGGGTGGTATGTCAGGACCTCTTTGTGGACAAGGTACAGAGCGAGTTGTTGTATCTCGGGGAGACATATCTACAAGTATGGGAGAGGAGAAGGGAGCCAAAGGGCAAGGGAAAAGCAACGGCATCATGACCCTACACAAGTCATGAGCGTCATAATAGGCACAATTGTAATATCACGGCTTATGAGGCGAGGCAACAATGAATGGTCTTGCGCTTGGGCGACAAACGACAGCCCACAAAGCTCGCTCTTGTGATTGTAGCTCTCGCCGAAATCCGCTATTGGGCGAGCCACGTCCTGGCCGCTCGCAACTTCTTATAACCTGGAATGGTGAATCATCACCAATGGATCTGTTGGGCTCTCTAGGCTGACACCGTGACACCCAACCTTGAGCTGCCTACCATCTTCACTCTCCTCTCTTCAGGTTTTCGCAGCGACCTCATGCTGCCGCCTCCCTTCACTCCTCATGTCCTTCAGCAACCAGCGGCAACTGTCATGAAAGTCACACCCGCCTCGACCTTCTTCAAGGTTTGAAGGTGCATGAGCATGCCCCAACACACAAAAAAGCTCTTATACCTCGCTTTCTCCCCTCTCCATCCTTCATCTTTCCACCACCCAACATCTATCATCATCGGTATCGTCCTCTCCAACCCATCTCATAGGTACACAACACACCAGCAGACTTCAATCGGCACAGCCCAGTGGACACCACTTGCCATAACTCTTGGTTCTAGCTCACGCTGCCTCGAGCGGGAAAGCCTCCCAACATCAGATGGACCTTTCATACAGTGGTAACTAAGTGCTTCTCTGACCTCCTCAAGGCGATATCTAATGGTAGACGCAACAGCCAATAAAAATGTCACACGCAGAGATTGCCCTCTTCCAGAAAAGGCTGCGATATGCGGCCTCTTTTTTTGCGCCAAAGGTAGCAGAAGGTCTTTGTCGGGATAAGACCTGCGTCATAGACCTATACGACGAGATCGTTTCAAAGCTTTACCACGGGGACTGGATGGATAATCGACAGCCTGGCAACCTGCTCGAATTTATCGACTTGACCAAGGATGTGTTCTCTGAGAAGTACCACAGGATTCTCCTGAAGCGCGCCGAAGCTTTCAACAAGTTCTGTCGACCTGATTTGCCTCCTGAGTATGGTATATCGGATGCCTTCATTCAAGACAAAGCAGTTCAGGGATGGGTCCTCGATATCACGAGGGAGATTGCCGATCACTGTGAAACGGTAGTCGGGGATGAGACCAGCGACCACTTCCTACTAGAAGAACGCGATGCTGCGACAAGTGTGCCTGAGCAACATCCGAATGCGACACTGGCGAATGATCAAGACTCAACAGCTGGGGAACAGACGCAGGGTTCCAATCACTGTTGTAGAATCATCACTCTCACTGGAAACGACCCCGGGCAAGCCTGGAATGTCGAACCTAGAACAAGACAAATGGAATCGAACGCAACACTTCCAACTCTTTCAGGTGTACCCTGGGACCCGACGAGCCCAAGGTCGCGGGATATGTATCATGATACTACGAAACCTCGGACTGAGCGTAACCCTGCCAGATGCCTCCGTTGGCGCCGCATTGTCGCCTTCGCATCTGGATTGCTTAGCCCATTCAGAGGCATGTAGGGAACAGCACCAGAGGCAAGGTCACAGGTCGTGCCACATTTGTGCGACTTGTCAGTGGTATAGACCGGCTTCAGCCCTCTTCGCTGGTTTTTTTATAGGCGGCATGGATGTCTGATATTTTGGGTGATGTCAGGGAGGAATCCGGACCTCTGCAACACCACACTGTCCTCCAAAGTTGAGTGGTGTAATGTCTTTAACATATCATATTGACCACCGAACCTCCCGAGAGTGAAGGGCATCCGGCCATGTTGCTGGGTTTCCAGAGTGAAACTGTGAAAAACCCCCCAGGCCCTGTCTGCGTTGGCAGTTGACCCATCCAAGGCGATCGTTCCAGGCATTCTCTTGCCCAGTGAACTGAGTGTATTGCTCCTGACCTGAAATTGGCGAGAATTGATGCAGAATGATACCTTGATGCATATGATTCGTGCCGGGGCATTCCCAAGGTTCCGTGAGGCATGGCAAGGGTATCGAGCTTTTAAACCAGTCACATACCGCAAGCTTCGCGATCACGTTAATACCCTCGGACGACAAGATGCGCCCCAGCGGCCTAGAAACAAGAAGTCTAACCCAAACGACAAGAAAGGATCGGTCGCTTCGAACTCGATGAAGAAAACGGTCCGGAAGGTGAGGAATAGAGTGAGTGGTTTGTTCAAGGGTAACAGAAAGGCTGGTGGTGTTGTTGACTGAATTGACATGAACGGGGGGTGAACCGGCAGACCACTATCGATAAGTTATTGACACCAAATTTGTTGAGCCAACGCTTTTGAATTATTTTTGTTCTCTGTGACTGGTCCCTCCTTGTATGCCTAATACTGTACACACTTTAGCTCGTGTCACATCGAAACACGCTGCCCTTGTATCCTTAGCAAGGCTTGATATCAGCATGAACCAGCCTCGCCCTCTGTACCCATCCAGCCGTTCGTTTCCCTCATGTCATTCAGTCGTCCCGTCCCAGCCGCCAACCTTGATCCTCATGAACACGTTATGAGCAGCCCCACCCAGAAGAACTCTCCAACACCGCCAACAAAGTTGTCATCGTAAAGACAAGGCAACACAAACAAAGTAAGTAGTTAAAAAACAAAGGCGACTCGGTCGATAAATCCCGGAACGTGGAAAACGACTTGTCAAAAATACAGTACACAGGTTGGTGGTCAGGGACGCCGACGCCGGGCGCGCTACGACTAGGGTTGCTCCGAGGGCTGCTTCGACACGCCACCTGTGTGACGTTTATCGTGGTGATGGTGCTGGCCCGCCTTTTCGCGGCGCTGCTCCTCGATGGCCGTTCGTTGCTGAATACTAGAGTCATGGCTCTTGAACTCCACTCGGGTGTTGGGTGGGAAGTTGAGGACGTGCTTCATGTTCTCACTGGTCAAGAGTCAGTCTCGGAACAACTTGCACTCGCTCACGACAAGACTTACCGAATCTTGATGACGCGGCCACCATCCGTTCGGGTCCAGATGCTCAGGATGTCCTCTCCGTTCCTTACACTGAGCACGGCACCACAAACATCCTCTCCAGCGTCACCAAACTGATCCCCGATGAGGGAGAGCATGAGGTCCTCCCAGTACCGGTCGGCCACACCCTTCTTCATCCGAACAACCCACTTGCCACCCCTCTTGTTCACATCATCCTCCCAGATCGGACGGACGCCCTTCTTGAAGAGGTGGAAGTCTGACACAACCGGAAGCGAGGAGGGGCGCTTCAGGTATGAAAAGATCTCCCAAAACTCCTCCACCGTCCGCACAGTGGCGATCTCGTGCAGGGTCTTCTCGTATTCGATGAAGCCGTGGGCCTTGGAGATCGGGGGTCGGTACCAGAAAGTCCAGGGCTCCATGAGCGGGTGTGATACAGGAGCGGCCGCCTGGTTACCCTCAGAGATGGAGGCCATGCTAGGGGCCTTCCCCACAGCCTTTGACGAGTCCTTGGACTGGCCAGACTTTGCGATCGCGGTGCCCATAGCCGAGTCGAAAGGATTGGCCGAGGACTTGGGTGTTTTCGCAGACCCAAAGGAGGCGAAAGCTCCAGAGCCTAGACCAAAGGCGCTGGAGGCACCGCTGGTGGGGGAGACCAGGCCGCCTCCAGGTGTGGTGTTGAAGGGGTTCGGTTTACTCGAGGACGGGGTATCGCCGCCTTGGCGCTTTGGGAAGGAAGCATTGCGACTGAAGGAATCACCACTGGACCCTTGACCGGGTGTCGAGAGGGAGAGCTTGCCGGAGCTGTCGGGGTGGAAAGTGTTGGTAAGATTCACATGCTGTGTAGGCAGAATGGCAAGGTAAGGAAACTTACTTTGTGCGGCGGGCCCAGAGGTTATCCATCAAGACTGAATGGGACAGGTTTTGCCTGCAAATTAAGGTAGGGCGGGGAAGTCGCCTGTCGAAGACGCCTCAGATATAGACGGAGGGAGGAGGAAGAGGAAGAGGGTGGATGCGACGTCGGTTGCTCGGGCAATAAGAGGTTCGTAGACGAAAAGGCAGTCTGTGTTGGAGGCGCGGGGCGAGTTGGCGATGTAGAGCCTTTGGAGGTTGCACGGTCTCGAAGTCGGATGAGGGGGCGACGATGGATAGCGGGAAGGGCGAGGGGACCAGGGTTGAGTTTGTTTACGATTATTGACTGATGATGAGGTCGGAGGTATTTCGGGTATCGATGTCGTTCGAGGAGGAGTCGGAGGCGAGTGAAGGTTGGCGAGAGGTAGAGGCGGGTTTGTTTTGGAGGAGTTGGTGAAGAGAATCTTTCAGGTTGAGGTTTGGGGAATTTTGGTAGGTTCAGGGAACGTTGCGAGAGGGAAAGAATGATGGAGGGCCCGAAGAAATTCTGGCAGCCCACCCACGTACCAAGGTAAAAAAATCGAGACGAGTCGCGTAGTGTCGAGCTGGGGTAGTGAGGGGTACTGTCGCACTTGGTTTAGGCTAGAGTGTACTTTCCTGTACCTCCTCCTTCCAGAGAAGCCCTGAGCTCGCTGAAAACCCTCGCTGTAAGTGGTCGCCGGATGGCCTGTAGCGGCGCGGCCTGGCTCCACTAGACCACCCCCCCAGGCACTCGGGGGACCTTACCCATGGCCCTGGCGTCAGAGGGCACTCACCGGGCAGGGCGGCAGTGACACAATCGGAGCCCGCGCCGGGGTGTCCATACCTTCTCTAGCGCCTAAAGACACTGTCTAGCCGCCCTCTGCTTGAGCTTCTGGAAACATTTGATACCTCGCCTGTCGCACGAGATCTGCGCAGCTAGGAGCAAAAAGCAAGTACTTGCTCGTCCAAGTGAACCGGTCAATTCCGCTGCGTTGCAGGTTGCACGCCGGCATGTCGTTAGACCCCGAGTGCCCCTGGAGCGTACCAAGACAAAATCAGCCGTCACTGACGTCTGTGGTGTCGTAGAAACCCCCGTCCCATGGAGAAGCGTGGCGGGGCTGCCGGGAGTCATGGTATCAGGCATCTGGTTCATGATTCTGCCGGGCGCCAGCTCAGTGCACATCCCGGGTGCTCGTCACGTACATTAGCTCTAATCGAATAGCAGGAGGCTATGGATACATATCCAAGATACGATAATAAAGCCACATTCATCCTGCTCTTACGGTTTTCGGCGTTGACTCACCCGGCCTTGCCCCGGCTCCGAGTTCTGAGACCCGGCCAGACAGACAGATCAAGAACCCCTGCAGAACGAATGATCATGGGCCAATTAACCGTCCAGGTAGTAATTGCGTGCCAATAACTACCATGCTCAAGGGGTCCTCGGCTGGCAGCATCATCTCGAGATAACCAATGCCTCGCCGCCAGCTTAATTTGCACTCCCGCGTCAATCTTCCGTAGCCACCGTGACAGGCTCCTCGATAAGGCTTAGCGCTGGAACCCCGATCCATGGAGCTGGGAGCAATTTCCAATGCTTGTGCAAGAGGCCTTTTTATGCCAAAACTCCATCCGCAGACATGAACTATGAGGGAGAAACTGTAACCGAGGGGGACAGTACCGGCTCATGAGACGGCCAAAGTTGTTCCAATTGACCCAATCAGAGGCACGCACAGCTTCATGCAGGAACACTTCTTCAAAAATGCACTTGGGTCTCAGGTTTTGTCTTGACGGACCACGCCACAGACCTCCGTGATTCAGTGGCTGTGCTCCGGGACTTGGCCCAGCCACCCGGCCCCGCTCCAGACTTCGAGACCGAATTCTCTTATCGCTTCTTATCGCAACTCCAAAGAAAAAAAAAAGTATCCCCAGCCAAAGCTCGACGACACTCACCACCACCAAAACCCAGTCTCCAGTCACCCCCAAGCCATTCCACGCATTTCTCCTTGTCGTCGCGATGGGTGTGGTACGAACAAAAACCATCAAGAACAAGCACGCGGCCGGCGGCGCCTCGAGCAAGTCCTCCAAGCGATCCGCTCCCGACGGCGGCGCCGCAAAGTCCAAGAAGCCCAAGGGCACTCCGCCGTCCAAGCAGGTCAAGGACAAGGGTCGCGAGGCGCTCCTCCGGAAGCTCAAGAACCCCAAGAAGCGCACCTACACGGATGAGCAGCTCGGCATCCCCACGCTCAACAAGATCACCCCCGTGGGCGTCGTCAAGCCCAGGGGCAAGAAGAAGGGCAAGGTCTTTGTCGATGACAGGGTATGGGCGCTTTTGTGTATCGCGAGGCAATTCTAATGCTGACTTTCTACTTTTTGCAGGAGAGCATGAGCACGATTCTGTCCCTCGTCCAGGCGGAGAAGAACGGCCAGATCGAGTCCAAGATGATCAAGGCGCGACAGATGGAGGAGATCCGCGAGGCGCGCAAGGTCGAGCAGGCGAAGAAGGAGGAGGAAAAGAAGAACAAGTTCGAGGACGCCAAGGACGCCCTGCGAAAGAGGCGAAAGCGCAAGAGCGCCGGCGACGAGGAGAGCCTCAAGGAGTACACCTCTGCGGGCACCAAGGCGGGCAAAGCCAAGAGCAAGAAGCGGGTTTCTTTCGCATAAGGATGCAGGGATGAGAGGCAATGGCAAAAATCTGGAGTTGTTGCATGGCTTGGCGCTAGGAGTTTGATGGACTGGGGTTTGGTCCCTCTGGTGGTTTTCGTTGATTTGGTATAAAGACCCAAGACAGCATCTAAACCAGGCTGTTTCCGCGGGCACATTCGGCCAATTGATTAAAGCAGTCAAATTATGGCATCATGTGCTGTCTATGTGCGTGTATGCTATGCTTCTAGTATACAAGTCTATCCGGGAACCTCCAGCATAACCAATATTCCTCCAACGTCAGATCTCATGGGCGGGAGAAGAACTGTTCTACTGATCCTAATCTTCTACAATCAACATCTTACGGCGCATCGGGCTATAGCCATGCCCCTCTGTCAAATCGGTGTTGGATGCTTCCTCGGGCTTGAGGCTGTCAAGATCGCACTTGAAAGCCAAGTGATTCAAGAAGTTTGCGACCTGTGGGCCATGTTAGCTCAAGAAGAGATAGCCAATCCTATGCGAGACCTACCGGCTTAGGGAACCATCGACCACCACCCATCTCAAACCAGCAGAGATGTCCGCCGAGCGTTGTTGTAAGGAGAACGGTATTGGGGTTCTGCTGGAACTCCTCAAACGGGATAGCTTCCTTGACGGCAATCTATCAAATGTAAGCATGAGTGAAGAAACGAGTCGAGTGTAGGCCTTACAGGATCGTCGACAGAGTTGATAGCCAAGAAAGGAATCTTGATGGATAGAATTGCATCAGTCGATGAGGCATCTCGGTAGTATGCATATTCAGTAGGATATCCCCAGATAGGGCATCTGAGAGAAGTCAGCCTCAACCTAAGAAGTGCCACCCGATAACTTACTGAATCAAGCGGTCGAACTCGTTCAGGTAGGTAATGTCCAAGACAGCCTCAACGTCAACCTTGCTATACTTTTCCAGCTCATCCCGGTGTCTTCGCGCAAGTTCCTTCAAAGACGCTATGTATGCACTGTCAGCAAGGCTCCAGATTAACGGAGCAGAATACACTTACACCCCATCACTCGCAGATAAACCTCCTTGCCCATGTAGCTATTCTGGAGAATCTTGCTGGAGACTTCGAGATTGAAGGGGTTGGAGCACGCAATGGCACCTTTCAGGACACAGTTCGAGCCCTCTTCACCACAATACTATATCATTCCGTGTAAGAAATCGAATCAAACCCTGGGTCGTCTTCATAACTTACGTTTGTGAGCATATTAGCCCCCAGAGAAAAGCCAATGCCGAACAACGGACGGTTGGGGAACTTTTCCGTCAGCCATTTCACCGTCTAGGTACGTATCAGTAAGATGTGTCATTTATTTCCGTATCACGACGATTCTTACCTGGCGGATATCCCACGTCGCTCTTGCGTTGTACAAAACACCGCTGGTAATTTTGCTTCGTGCGCATCCTCGGGAGTTGACCACGCATGCCTCCCAACCACCCTCACCAATCAAGGGCGCAATTGCCTCTCTCAGGTAAATCTCGTGAGAGCCGCCAGAGAGGCCATGCATCACGACAAGCATTGGCTTGGTGTCGTCGGATGCAATATTCTTCAGCTCCTCATTAGTGTAATAGACAGTCCGTCGGCACAATGTAGGATCCTCCTCCTCGAATGGCTCAACAACAAAATCCACGGCAAAGGTGCCCTGGTAGGTCTTGTGGTCGGCCTCAAAGATCTTGCGCTTGTACCAGACCTTGGGTCCGGCAGGTTTGGTCGCCGTCCACATGGTCTGCACATGACCATTGAAAAGAAGCGGGTTCAAGTGGCATGGCGGTGTCGTCTTTTCACAAATGGAAAGGAGATCCGTCACGCTGCCATCTTTTTCTCGCACCGTCCGTGGTGACGGCGCATGGGTGAATTCAACGTCTGCGAAGCCGAGCCACTCCATCACGGCAGTTCGTGGAGCGGTATGCGACAGGTACCTGTGTTGTCGATGCGGGGGACGGAGATGGTGGCGCTGGCTTCGGAGTAGATGATATAGGGATCGGCCAGGGTGTTGAAGTCCTCTATATAGGCAGAATAGAGAGAAGGGAGGATTTCGGTGCATGGAGGATAAAACTGCGACAGAGTAGTATTAATAGATCCAAGTAGTCGCCCCTCGCAAAACGACAACGGGTCCGAGTTACACGGGGTGGATCTCATCCGGCGGCCGAGAGAAATGGCATGGCCATGACCGACAATTCCAGCGCAGGCCGATTTCCTGAATTGTTCGACTCGGCTCAAGTTTCACGTTGTTTCGATGAGGCAAACTGGTCTCAGCTCGGTCGATTTTGCTGCATCCGGCCTAGCAAGCACCAAGCAAACCTCGAGATTTCTGGTGCCACCAAATTTCGAGTCAGGTCCTGTATCTGTACCGGGCTCCATGACGAGTCCGAAGCTGTAAAGTCTCGCCGTGATGCTCGGTAAGTGGGGCTACATGGTAACAAGCCGAGGCACGATTAAAGGGGATGGCATTGACGTGTTGGCGATAAGATGCCTGTCTTTTGGGGGCATCCATGCGTAAATCAGGGGTCAGTTACGACTCGAAAGATGGATGATACCTGTGAGATAGCACTTGAAGGCGTGGCATATTCTGCGTGATTTGCTGGACTTTGCAAGCTTCTCGAGTTTCCTCACTTGGACCCATCTGGCAGGACCAACGACACAAATTGAGTGACAGCATTGAGCACCCATGCTTTTTTTCTTCATTTGAAAGAGATGCAAAAATTGAAAGGAAAAACACTCAGTGTAATCTTAAAGAGAGTTGTTTTGGGGTAAGTCTCGGAAACCTGGACGAGAAGCAATATCCTCGCTATTCTCATGGCTGGTCCTTCCCTCTTAGTCCCTTCATCGCCAACACGTGCGCTGCACGCCACTTCTCACGTGACTTCCACGCTGGCTCTTCCCTGGGCTTAGCAGATCGCACAAGCAGGATCTAATCGTCCTCCTCCAACAAAGCCTCAATCACCATAAGATGACTCCAGCACGCCGCCCGTAATATGCAACAAGAAGCGACATCCGGGGATTTTTTCCATGGTGCGATGCTTTCGCAGGAGATTCTGCTTGCTTCACCTGCTCGACTGAAGCTGCAATACAAGATGGGATGATCCGTCCAACGTCAACCGGCCAACTCACGGCCCTCCCTTTCCGACGATCCGAGTTTCCATGACGACTCCCGATCGACCATGTCAGGAATACCCTCTCCCATTACAGCCGACACGTTTTTGCAGCGATTTTTGCATGCAACTGTGCCGGGCACATTTCAAGAAAAAAAAGGGCTTTGTGCCGCATGTCCAAAATGATGGGGCAATCATGAGGGAAAGAAAACGCGCCATGTCACGAATGATGCCTGCTGGAAATGCAGACCACGACCGTTCCAGGCAACTACCTTCACTCTTGCGACCAAGATTACGATGGACGAGGCCTGCTTAGCTCTCGTTTTGGGATTCAACTCCCTCTTATGCGGTCCCGGCTTCCATCTGACAAGTTCTCTATCTTGCAGTTTTATGAATTTGGCCATAGAGGCCTCGCCAAGCCCACGGCTGGAGACTCGTGCAAGTCTGGCCCTTGTGAGGCTGGCTTGGGGGATATCTTGACTGCCATGAGAGAAATGCCTCAAGCAGCGTCGCAGCAAAATGAGCTGATCGATGGACGCAACTTGTGAGGAGATCGGTGCTTGCAGCTTGCTTCCCCGCACTTTGAAAGATGCGGCGATTACAAGGCCTCGCGGTATCTTGACAGGCGGGACCACCCTTCATTCATATTTGTCGCCTGAAGCGCCCCATGAGCCAGCCTTGGACATGCTAGGCGCAGAAAACGGTTTCTGCGCCGCTGGAGGATCATCCTCCTGTTCAGGCAGAGGCTGGACTCGTCGCACGACTACTGAAAGTCGAAAGGACTGGTATTCGTCGTAAATCATCCACACGGATTCGTATGTAGTACCTTGGCCCTCTCGGGCCAGCAATGAGGTGGTGCTGGTTCCTCGTCGGTGGAACCACTTGGGGATTAACCCAACGGATTTCATGGACTTCACAGCCTGATGAGGCCTTGAGACGCTTGACTCTGCACCACTCACTCGACTGAGAGAAGGACGAGAACGGGTGCAGTGGCAAAAACAAGAGGGAGCCCGCGGAGAAAAGGCCTGCAAGTGCACGCACAAGGCTCTCGCAAGGCTCCCTGATGTTGGAGGGTGTTGTCAGGTTCTCGATTCAGCCGCCAACGCGCACATCATCGCAGGGCGTGCAGCGCATCAACCAACTAACTGACTGATGGTTCTAGGGCCGTGAACCACAACGAGACCGCCTAGAGCTAACGGTACCAGCGACGGAGTTTCTGCCAGCGTGGAGCAAGCACCAACTTCACAACTTGTTCCTCCATCAACAGCTTTCATCCTTTTTCTCCCACTCACCAGCAGATGGCAGGACTTATCACCTGCATCTGGCCAAACTGAGTTCTATTGTTCCCCGCAACTCACACCCACACTGCACGGCCACTGCGCTGATAGCGGGTCGAGTCACTGAGGTCGATCCTGGTCGTGGCTCGGCTAAGGTGCGGCGATTTAACGTGCGAGTTGCTGCTAAAAACTCAACGCCCGGCTGCCAGCATGGAGCACCCATCCAAGCCTCCACGTCGACCTCGACATGCTGCCATGAGAGACGACCAGGAACGTGATGACCAAGGAGAACGGGCTCGAGCCGAGCGAGGAGTGAAGCCCTCACAAAGATCAAGATCTCCCCGTGAAGCCCGTGAATCTCGGCACGGTTCAGACGCCCGCCGCGATCGCCCTTCAACGAGACCTGAGCCTGGCTCCTCCCGTCGCCGTCGCCATTCACGCGATCGCAGCCGTGATCGCGGTTCTCGCCCATCGCCTGAGCCCTCTCGCCGGGCCCCCGACGTCGACGATCTCATCCCTCGTTACCGAGCCGAGAGGGAGCGCCACCGCGAGCCCGAGGACAAGTCACGTCGCCGGAGCCGGAGTCGGAGTCGTGATCGAACCAGCCGCAATTCTCCATCAGCAGCCAAGCGCCATCGAAGCCGAAGTCCATCTCTAACGAGCTCAAGCCGAAAGAGATCGAGGAGGGACAGAAGTCCACGGGCCAGGACTAGGGACTATAGCCCCGAGTCCACGAGGAAATACGCCCGGCATCCCTCGCGTGAGCGACGGAAACCATCACCCCGTCGTCACGGACGGTCTCCAAAATCGCCAACGCGGACGGCAGACAGGCGTCGATCACGCACTCGATCTCCAACCAGGTCCGAGGCTGGCTCCAGGCGCGCGGACCGTGAACCTTGGGCTCGTGCAGACAAACCCCAACGATCACACAGTCGCTCCCCCGCACCTGAAAACCGGCCCTCTTCATCTCGTCGCGCCCGTCTATCGCCTCGCGACGACCACCGTGCTTCAGATTCTGATCGTCAGTCATCCAAGAGGCAGACGCATCCACGGTCGCCTCAGGCGAGCCGAGAGCGCAGGTCTCGAGAAGCGTCTCCCGGCAGACGCCATTCTTCAAGGTCAGACATTGACGAAGATATGACATCTCGAGGCAACCATAGGGGAGGCTACAATCCCATGTACCCTCAGAAGCAATATGGCAATGACCCCTATTCGCAATCTCCTCAACAAGGAGGATCCTACCACAATTCGCCGTCGCAGTCGCCATATGGAGCATCTCGTGGTGGATGGAACGGTTCACAGTAAGATATCTCGCGAATGCAAATACTAGGGAGCCTATACTAACATGTCTGTAGGCAATATCCCCCTCAATACGCCCATAGCACCAACTATGGTCCGCCCAATGGCCCCTCAAGTCACTACCACGCAAATCCATCTCACTCACCCCCATATGCCGCTCCCACCGGTCCCATGCAGCAGTATCCTCAGGGGAATTACCGTGGTGGCTACCGAGGAGGTGGCTTCCGGGGCGGCTCCTTCTCCAGTCGAGGCCGGGGTGGGTTCAAAAATTCGCCTTGGAGTCAAGGCCCTCCCCCACGAGGACACCACGACGAGGCAGGAAACGGTCGGTTCGGAAACTCTCAAAGCGACGTTGACGATGCAAATCATGACATGATGGACACCGAAACTGAGCCTCCTCAACCATCCAATGATGCCCAAGTTGCGGGAGAAGGCAGAGATGGAGCGGAAGGAGATGTCACGACTACTCCAAATCGACCACCACCATCAGGTCCAGGCTCGCAATCAGCCTCGTCCGGGGGCAAGTTCAGCTTCGCGTTCAAGCCCTCATCGAAACCTACCGTCACGGCACCGAAGCCCGAGATCTCGCAGAAGCTAACCGCCGCCCCACGAAGGGAGCCTCCAAAGGATAACCGAGATCGAGAACCTCCCCGAAGCGCTCCCACCGAACCAGCTTCGTCTCGCTCAAGACATGATCACCGTCAGCCCCCAGAAGGACCCAGGGTGGCACCGCGGATGCGAAAGGTCAAAAAGATAATGAAGCGGCCGAAGCCGAGACCGACTCTCCCTGCCGACCTGGCCGACTCGGATTCAGTCTTCTTCAGGAAGCCTGGAAACGAGTCTGTTATCGGATCTGGCACCTATGGCAAGGTGTTCAAGGGTCTCAACGTCTACACGAAAAACCTCGTTGCCCTCAAACGCATCCGCATGGAGGGTGAGCGCGACGGGTTCCCTGTCACGGCCGTTCGAGAGATCAAGCTGCTACAGTCGCTCAGACATGTCAACATTGTCGCCCTTCAAGAGGTCATGGTGGAGAAGAACGATTGCTTCATGGTTTTTGAGTATCTGTCGCATGACCTCACGGGTCTCCTGAACCACCCCTCGTTCAAGTTGGATGCGGCTCAGAAGAAGCATCTCGCCAAACAGATGTTTGAGGGCCTGGATTACCTCCATACCAGAGGAGTCCTGCACCGAGACATCAAAGCAGCCAACATCTTGGTGAGCAACGAAGGCATTCTTAAGATTGCTGATTTTGGTCTTGCCCGTTTCTATGCCAAGCGTCACCAGCTGGACTACACGAATCGAGTTATTACCATCTGGTATCGGTCACCAGAGCTGTTGCTCGGCGAAACAAAGTACACGGCCGCTGTCGACGTTTGGAGCGCGGCGTGTGTCATGGTGGAGATATTTGCTCGACACGCCATCTTCACTGGCGATGGAACCGAGCTCAGCCAGTTGGACAAGATCTACAATATCTTGGGTACGCCGACTCTTCAGGACTGGCCCAACCTCGTCGACATGGCCTGGTTTGAACTATTGCGCCCAACAGCGAAGCGGAAGAATGTCTTTGGCGACAAGTACCGGGACAAGGTGACGCCGGCTGCGTTCGAGCTGCTTTCGGCCATGTTCCAATACGATCCTGCCAAACGCCCCAGTGCTTCTGAAGTGCTTCAGCATCCTTACTTCACCAAAGAAGAACCACAACCACGACAGGCTATTGAGTGAGTCCTTCCTTACAGTCCCGATTTCTTGCTACATCACAAATACTAACCTTTCGACAGGCTCTCCGAGATCGATGGAGATTGGCACGAGTTTGAGTCCAAGGCTCTTCGCAAAGAAAACGAACGCCGAGATCGAGAGGCCCGCAAAGCCGCCAAAGACGGCGCAAACCGGGAGAAAGAAAAGGACAAGAAGCGTACCAACGAGGGCAACGATCAACGGGAAGCGAAGCGTCTCCAGGTTGACAAGAATGGCGGAAACAAGCCGCCTCATCCAACAGCCACCAGCAAGGCATAGCCGTCTGGCCATGTGCTACTCTTACTTTGCTGTTGCTGTAAACTGGCTGAGATTTCAGTTACTCAAACATTAAAGGGGTCTTTTCTTTTTTTCATAAAAACACACTTTGTTTTTCGGGAGTCTTCCGGGCATCATCGACCTCGTTGCACCGGTTCATGGGATATTTGACCACCTCGTCAGGGCGGTCTAGCGGCGTTTGCTATTTGCATCAGATGTTTCAACTTGGCAGAGGCAGAGTCACATTTTTATATGTCACCGCTTGGGGGAGCATTGGCTTTCGTGAAGCATGGAAATGGATGGGATGGGATGGTCCACGTCGAGTTTTGTTGTTTCGGCGCATGAGTGTGTTCATACCTTATACCTATATTGATCTGGGCGTCGCGATAGAAGAGGAGAGAGAGAAGACCTTGACGCCAGGGGCGTGTTAAGATAATGTCGAAATTAACAAGCGGATGCCATGTGGCTATCGAGCAAGATGTGCAAAATCCCCGTAATATATATTGGCCATTCTTAGAGTTATCAATGTCTTCCAGGGGTGTCTCTTTCAAGGAGAGTCTCGCCTATTATAATTCATCCATCCCTGCGTCCTCAATGGCGTCCAGTACTATACAGCCATCTCAGCTTCAGTAACCATCCATTGCTGTCATGAGCATGCCATCAAGGCATTCTCTCGACATGGCACAGCGCCCAAGGTACCTTCCATATACACGAATGAATACACTGTCTTCCCAAGCGAGAATGTACCATCTGATCACAAACTTTTCGGCTTTTGTAGTATCACTCTTTGCTCCCTGTCGCCCACCGGGCCCTGTAGGGGTTGGTCTCGTAACTTCGTAATTCGTTCATCAATTCATTGTCGGTCATTGCATTTTGGTGACTTCTCCGAGACGAATATGATGTCAGCTGGACATCAGATATCCAGTCTCGGGGCGAGAGTTCTGTGTTCCTCTCGCAAAGCTTTTGGAGGCAAATTCTTAATGGTATGCCACCGTTTCGATTCCCTTACCCTTGACATCAGTTGACTTGAGCAGCTCTCGCAAGCTGCCTTCAGCACGACCCTGAGAATGGGGTGTGGACTCAGGAGCTCGCCAAGTCATCCAGCCGCTCAGCGTCGAGATGAAGCTATGTCGGGCGTGCGAGGCATCAACAGGAGAGATGGAGCCGCGAGCAAGCGGCTGGTTGAGTCCCTCAGCAGCCACGGGTCTGGTCTTGGGCGGTGCAGGGATACGCTCCTTATGCGCCGTCTCGGGGGCAGTGCGGATCTCGAGCTGACTGCTTGACGTCTGGGGCAAGGCCGGTTCGCTAACAAGGCCGGTGGCCGAGTTTAGTTCATTCAGGTGCATGCTCAGTCGAGTGCCGTCGATGAGTGCCAGAGATCCGGATCTCCTTCGGCGAGTTGCACTCTGCGTTGTGGCATCTTCCTCCTGAGGAGCATTCTCCTCAGCTCCGTTTTCGGATGATGATGCCGAGGATTCGTGTCTGGAGCCCTTTTTGGCAGCCCGTCCGCGGACCTCGTCTGCAATCTCAGATGCAGACTTCTTCTTGGATTTGTCCTCATCCGAGGATCTACTCGAGGACATGATAGTCTCCAACGTTCCCATTGCTCTGCTATTTCTCCTGACGCCCATTGGTCTCCTCCTAGAGCGCCTCAAGTTTCGCTCATCATCCGACGAAACGACCTGAAGCGTCGGTCCCTGAGGTTCTTGGGTCTGGGCAACTCCAGGTAGGAAGGACGATCCAGAGCCGTGGGGCGCGTAATGAACCTCGTACTGGTTGCTCAGGGAATACCGGGACTTGGCACAGATTTCTGCAATGCGATCCAGATCAGCATTGATACCGGTGCCGCCGCTCTGGTCGTCGATGTGGGCCATGAAACTCTTGAAGCGGAATGCATCTACCGGTGGTAGTTTCGCCTCTTCAGGCTCATCGAGTCGCTTCTTTGTTCGATTCCTCGCCATGGTTCCCAGCATTCCATTCCTAGCCGGCGTGATATTCGAAGTAAACGGGAGCACACGCCGTACGAGAGCCGCAGGGCCTCCACTCTCTGATAGCGTTGTGCGATGTCCTCGGCCGTTGACAATGACGACCCCTCGATCTGTGCTAACGGGACGGGTCGGTACGGGAGCGTAGTAGCTTCGGACTATCACAGGCTGGGAGTAGGTGCTACTCTGGGCACCTGTTGACTTTGCGTATCGGTGGCGGCTAGGAAAGTTCGAGTTGAGCTCGCGGAGAGCCGACGTTCTGTGCTCAGCAGTAGAATCGTCCACGGGAATGGGCTTTCCCTCGGCGGTCGAAGGCACCAAGCTCGTCGACGATGTGTTGGACTGAAAGAGAGGCGGGAAGGAGAATGGGAGAGAGTGCCGACGAGGTTTGCCGATGGCTGGGGCGGACGAGGTGGAGGCGGCGGCGTGATGGCGAGAGGACTGATGGGGTCGAGGAGGTTGTGAGGGCGGTTGAAGGGTGGAGGACAGCATGGTGAAGACTCCGGAATCAAGGTGCCGCGGAGTGGAGGTATATATATTATGCGAGAGTGTGTTGTGTGCGTTGTCGTAGATGAGTACCTCGGCGGCGATAGGTAGAGGCGATGGGCTTAATCAAGCACGAGTGACACCCCAGGCGTGGGTCAATGGAGCATTGGAAGTAGCGGCGGCGGCAGCAGCAGCAGCAGCTCAACACGTCAAGGTGTAGTATGGAGGTCGACGCGAGTCCAGGGCGGTGATGGTGGCCGCCGAGTGGTGGGAGTGGTGAGCCGTTGGGGATTGTCGTGGTCGACAGTCGGTCTAGGACATGCAAGGTATCCGGGGGTAGGCCGGCTGAAGAGATAGGGCGGTAAAGGTAAAGGGGTTGTTTGATGTGTTGGTACGTGCGAATATGGCGTGCACGATTTGATGTGAGATGGCAGTCAGGACATGGCTAGGCTGGCTCGCAGGCGTGTCGAGGAGGTTGACAAGTGAGAGCAGCAAGCAGAGACGAATACGGCAAGACGGTGCAGCGCGATCTTGACCTTGTCTGTCTAGGTTTATCGGTCAATGCAGAGCGAACGAAGCGAAGCGAAGCGGTGCGATGCGTTGCCACGACGCGGTGGGGTCGACAAATGCAGGATGCAAGAGAGGGAGCGAAGATAGGCAGGATAATGCGTTAGCACTCTTTTCCGTACGGCGTAGTCCCGTCTGGACAAGGTGCCTGTAGGTAGGTAGGTTTGAAGGACAAGAGTTGACAGGTGATAGATGATACCTCTAGAGTAGAGTCGAGCACGGGGAGATGGGACAGGATGGAGGTAGACAAGCTAGCGGGAAGGAGTGGAGGTGGAGATTGCCCGGCCGGGGAAGGGGGGCAAAAATAGGAACGGAAAGTCACAGATACGGGAGGAACGACGGGAGGAAAAGAACGAGTCGGGATAGAAGTACCTATAGCTCCTCCTTCTCCTTCTCCTTCTCCTCCTTTGCGTTTGTGCGTCTTTGCTGATGGGGTTTTCACATCAAAGCTGGGCAACCAAAAAAAACATGGATGGTGGATCGGGATCGGATTGGGATGGGGATTGGATTGCTCTTTGGCCCGAGCCAATAGCACCTTGCCAGCTGGACATCAACATGTGGCATCAATCAATCGCAGCACGACAATCGTGGAATGGAGTAGGCATAATGGGGCGTGCAATGGGAGATTACTGTCCCACGTACTCGGCAGATTTGGATTCCTCGACATGCTCATTGCTGAGAATTAATTCTCTATACCAGTTTGGAGGAGGTCATCCTCTGCATGCAATCACAAGTACAAAAATAGTTCACCTTCTGGCCGCTTGGTTTCAAAGAGTCCTGCTCAGCTTACAAGTACTGACGCATGGAGAAAGCAATTGGCGAGCACAGTCCTCCATGTTGGCCCAATCGTATTGTTGTTGGTCATTTATTCACCAAGGAGTTCTCTGTAGTCCCTTAACATGAGTCCTCGAATGTGACACTTGCCAAGCCTCCCCCACTCAGTGACCAGGATCCAGCTCTGTTGTGTGGGAGCCTCTACGTAGTAATAGAAGAAGCCCTGGTTCTCGACGTTGTTGATGCTCACTCAAAGCGCTGGTTCGGACCATCTAATGAGAAAACCAGGTTACGATGTATAGAACTATGATAAATAAAGCCCGTTGGAGCACTTGCGGTAGCGATTACAAGATGTATAACGGCACGAGTTTGTTGCTCGTGGTTATAGCGTGGAGGGTGTTTCGGTACGTTCTTCAGGACGTGGTCGTAGCCTGAAGGTACATGCAACGAATGGCAAGCCCATCACCCAAATGAGCCCATTACCGCGAGCCTACCTGTCCAGATTGAAGAGCGTATCGTTTTAATAAGACATGGAGTTGGTGATGGACGATGAACACCAAGTGCGGCTCGCACCCGATAACCAAAGGTCCGAGGAGTCACGTGCCGATAAGACACACTCAAAGTCTCAGTAATCAACTGTAGGCTCCGGCATCACAGGCCATCCTCAAGACTCAGGTACGTATTTCTCTCTAGTCTCTGGTGATCGGGTTAGAATCGGAATTGGATTGGCTGTCCATAGGAGCATGCATGAGTGTCGTGGCTGTCGATAAAAGGGTCGATGCTCGCCTCGGTCAATGTCAACACCCATCCCCGCGTTGCCCGTCATTGGCTGCGCTAGGCGTAGCTACATTTTTGCTACCCTGAACATCCTGGGAGATTCTGTCGATCAGTTGACAGCTCTCTTGCATCTGCACTGGTCTGGGTAATGTTTTGCCTGTCTGTCTGTCAATTAAGCCGTGTCTCGGGAAGTGATTAGCAGGAATGAATGTTCCTGATCGTCCATCTCAGCTGTTCTTGACCATCGGCAATGTGCAGAGCACACACTGGTGACAGCTCATACTCGGACAACTCCTGTAGGCAATCCGCACTGCCTGCACTTCTGCCTCTTCCCGGGTGTCTGCCAACGCGGGGCTGTCGATATGTGTTGTCCGACTGGCAATGATTGGGGCTTTCAATGTCTGTCCTCCCACCGCCTCCTCACCGGGTGTATTCGTCACCTTGGGGGAGGAATCAACACCAGCACGACATGATCGTGCATATCGATGGGAGCCCCGCTCACAGAATACGGTCATCATGAGGAACGGGGCCTTGTCTAGATGTTGCTTTGCCATTCCAGATAACCCTGCCCGAATACTACAGTAAGCACATGTGAGCCGGCTCGTTGGATATAGATCGCCAGCTTATGAAACCCATTAACTTCAATAGTCCGCTCTGCTATGCTGCACCTCGCCAGTTACGACAGCTGACAACTCATCAAGCTGAAGCGAGTAATAGCGCCGCCGTTGTTAGTGTCAATGCACACTACCCCGAGCCAAAGCAGGAACAGCATGGTAAGGTAGGGTGTGTGACAGTAGAGAGAGTATGAAATGTCCCGTCGCTTTCCTCATTTATCCATATAAAATGTGTCCGTAGGGCCTTCACCGATCATGCAAACCACCGCCACAGCAAAGCGATGAGCATCTACCCGATAATAGCCCCCAACGGCTTCTGTCCTCCAGCATCTCCTCAAGCTGTAGGATGAGCTATCGTGCCGTAGCCCTGGCCTCCCGTCTGCACATTGTCCGAGTACACGCCCGGCGCTGGCCCAGTTGCAAACCGCCCCTCACGCGCCTGCTCGCGGCGATCGTAATACACGTACTCGACGTAGAATGCGTGGATATGTCCCGGTATGTAGCCCAGAATGGTCAGGCAGATATTGATGAACAGATCTTGAAACACCCCGCGTCAGCATGTAATTCGGAGGGGAACAAGGCGGGGGATGTTGGCTTACCCATTCCACATCCTGCAACGGCCCATACACCGATGGGAGGGACTGAAGGCATGTTAGTGGCCATAGAACTCTCAACGATTGCAGAGGGGAGGGTAACATACAGAGGATGGTGATGATGACGAGAAAGATGGCCGAGACGACACCCATGATTGCGGTTTGGTCGTGTGTAAGTTGATGCGAAGGTGAGTATGAAGTTACTGGCTGTACGAGCGTGGACGTTCTGACTGTGAGTGGTGAGTGATGTTTGGTGAAGGGGAAAGAAAAGCCAAGGCAAGTCTAATGAGTCTTCAAGTTTCAAGACGACCCCAGGCAGAAGCATGCATCGCCGCGTAATTGGAGGTAACGTGACGGTGTTGGAGGAAGCCGGCTTGTGACGTGGAGCACGGTCAATGACGTAGGGAAGGCGCTTTCAGGTGCTGCTGCCACAAGCCAACCCGGATAAAGAACAGTTGAATGACAAGAAGCTGAGGCAATTGAATGGAATTTGGTATTAGTATCAATACGATGACCGAAAATAGGAACGAGGCTATCGCAAATGGACAAATCCACGTGTGAATCGAAGCGTGGCATCCATCACCTCGACGGTCTCGTCCTTTCCGCTGCAACCAAGCATCGACCCTATCGGATATTTCGACGCCGCTCGACCCGACACCCAAAGAACACGGAACGTACACTCATGCCCAGGCCTAGGCCCGTCCTCGGACAACAGTCTACGGATGTCCACGAAGCAGTCGATGCTGCTGCTACCTGCATCATCTGTCACCCAAATCACAGCGGTTCCTGTTGTGGTGCCGTTGGCAAGGCCTCTGTATGCAGTACGACTTTGGGCGTCACAGCGCTTCATGATACAGCTGCTTCTGCACCATCACCACCCCCCGATCATATCATCGACGACTATTGCGACAACGATAGAAACGGGAGAATCGCATTGCCGCGTAGGCATGTGATTAGCCGAAGTCGTACATGTGTTGTCGGCATGTCTCTGGAACGTGAAGGTCGGGAATGGAACCAAATTGGCTGATCAGTTTGCTTTTATTAACCCTCAAAGCACAGAGGACAGACAGGAAACATCCTGCACTAAACCAAATCAACATGTTTACTTGGTTTGGCCATAGACTGTGAAAGGCAGCAGAAATCACGACTGCCCACACGGCCGTCCAAAGATGCGGCCTGTGGCCGGTCAAAGCACCGAGTGCCGTTGCTCCGGGTTGGCGCCAAGCGATCCGGTCTCGCTGGCTGCCTCTCGGGGTGAGAGGTAGCTCCCTCGAAGCAGAGCTAGGCGTTGCGCAATGTAATAAAGACGTGCTTGTGCTGGACAAGGATATGTGGTTCCAGGCCGTTGGACGGGGTGACGTCCCCTTCCGCTTCCGCGCCAGCAACGGACGGAACCCCGGGAAGCTTTGCCAGCGGGCTGTCGCACCTGGGGATCCGAGGAGGGATGTGCCCTGAACACAGGTGAGCTCCGGAGTGCTACGGGCTGGAGCGGCGCTGATCTTGAGGTGAGCGGGTAATGACCGTTAGTACGACGACTTCGTGGGACAACGAGGCTGGCTAGTAAGTTCGTGAGTGTAATTGCACCGCGGCTGAAGCTGTTGCTGCTTGATGCTGTACAGTGTGCCCCGGAGGACGGCAAGGCAAGGCAAGGCGAGGCAAGGCATAGTCACTGATCGGCTGCCTGCATTGCTTCTCGGTCACATCCACGGAGAACCTCGACTCGAGCCTGCAAGACCCGAAGAGGCCAGCGGGCTGTTGGGGCTGGTTCTGAGCAACTGGCTTGGCTGTTGGTCCTCGCCTCGGGAAATTCCATCGCGAGTCTGGATTGGAACCCCTGAGCTCTCTCACGGAACATGTAGGTCCGTAGGGCCGTTCGGCGTTGACTATTCGAGGGGCTTCTTTTACCCGACGATCCATCCTTGAGCAGCACTGACGGTGATGTGTCGACGGAGCAAAATATACCACCAGGTAGGTAGAACAGCGCAGAGGTGGCCCAGCTTCAGCTCCCAATAATCATGCTCATTATGAGCTGGATGCGATATTCCCGTTAACCCGTCGTTCAATAACAGCAGCGATGGAATAGCAGAGGGCACAGCAAAAGTGAGGGGGCCGACATCATAGTGGACTGATTGCTGTTGGAGCGAGATGACGCCTCGCCCAAGTCGGCAAGTCGAGTCTCCGCGCGCGAGTGGGACTTTGTATGCAAGGTCATCCTGCCTCATCATCGATGACTTGCTCTGGCCTCTGGCGGTTTATCTTTCTCAGTCTCAGAGGCCTCAGCTGGCGATGCAGGCGGACGCAAGGGATGAATATGAGTCTTGAGGGACGAGGTCTTGCACGTGGGAGGCAGGGAGATGGCTCCTCTACGGGAATCATCAGGTGCACCTGAAGCTGAATGAAGCGATTGATAGACACTGGAACTTGACATGGAGGTCAGGATGAACGAGGCTGCTGCTGCTGCCACTGCTCTGCTGCACCCCTCGTTCCATCCCATCCCATCCCATCCCCATCCTCTTCTGTTGCTGCTGGAATGGTGGGACAGTATCTTCCGTCAATCACTACTGTATCGCAGGACAGCCGACTCAAACCTCAGCCTCCGTTATTAATCCTGACCTACCCTGACTGACTCGACAAAGTCGCATTACCGTCTTTGGTAGTTGGTGACTATCAAGAGAGAGAGTTGACATGTTTGTGAACGTGCATTCTCTAGGCTGCACAAACTTGACGGCGTCGTGATTGGTAATGGTATAGTCATTGTCGTGTGAATGAACCGGGTAAAACAGGTGGACGCTCGCCCTGCTGCTGGGTACTGCGTAGAACGGCCGAGATGATAAGTTGGGACTGCTGTTCAGCGTGGAGTACAGTACTACTCCGTACCGACGGCAGGGTTATTGTCTTGGCCGAGGGCAGATGGATGCGCGTGCGTACTGTACATAGGTAGTAGATACGGGCTGGCTACTGACGGAGGATGGACCGAGTACAAGAGCGAGTAAGTATTGGTGTGACGAATCTCAGCAAAAAGTACGTCGAGTTGTTGAATTATTTAAGGGTGGTTGATGAGCCCCCGGAGGCTTCGGGAGGAAGGACAACCTGGATGAAGCTGCTTCAGAGTACGCCTCAAAGTTATTTACATTGAAACCTGTCTTCGCGTCAGCCAGAAGGGGAAGTATTCAGGCGTCGGCTGTACAGAATAGGCAAGCCTTAACCTGAATCATCCATCAGTAAATCCATCCATTTCCCTCATTGTGGCAGTGGGCTTTCCACAATGATGGATGCCCGCCCGGCTGCTGATGAGCCGTTGACCACGCGTAAAAGCTACGACAACGGTCTCGCAGCTTATCCATCAACCTTTAGCACCTACCCTTGGAGCCTCTGATCAAAGACACTTTCAGGGGAGGCAACCTGGCCTATTTCGCCTCGTCGCTGCATGTACCCTCGTGAACGAGCGTTGACGCTCCCCGTACCTAGATTCAACAGCCCCGACTCCGCATCCGCCGGATTGCCTCCACCGAAAACCTGGTCAGGACCGCATTGAGTTCTATGAGTCCTCGGAGAGTTCAGGGGACTCGAGCCCCCGGGGTTTCTAGACGCTTTTCAACCCGTGCCGGCACCCTTCTAGCGATGGGACGGGACGGCAGCCTCCCCTCCCTGACAGCTCGCCAGGCAGATAGGCACCTACAGATACGGGTACGCAGCTGTTGCGTAGCCCCCTGCAGCCCGCTCACTGTAACCACTGTAACTGCCTACCTACCTTCCATTGCCCGGCATCAGCTCGGACCCGGGCAGGGGAGGGTGACCTTCACCGGGCGGGCTCCATTCTGGAGTGCTTGCTCCCTGGGCAAGCTTCGGGGAAACGTTTGGGAGGTAGCAGTGACAACGCCCGACATGTCACCTTGTTTCTTGCCCTTTGTCTCCCATTCTAGAGTTTCGAATGCTTCTTTCGTAGCTGTAGTCACCCGAGATGCATGTCAGTTTACTAATAACGCTGCATTGGCCCTCTCTCGCACCTTCAATACATTTTTTCTTTCTCCTCCTCAGATAACTGACATGATCTCGAGCGTGTGCTGACAGCCCGACTTGTCCTGTCTCGTCTTTCCCCACTAAACACAGGTACTTTGGTGGCATGTACCCCCTTCCCAGAGTCGACCTAACTGCAAGTACCTTCCTACCGCCTGAGGCCCTTTTCGTGCTGGCACGACCCCCTGAAGCTTCACTGGCCACATCCGATTCCCGCAACTTCAAACCTCCCCGTTACCTCTTCTTCCCACCTCCATCCATCGCGACCTGGCCGGGCCACGGGCTAGTTAGTTGCACCTTCATATTATACGACGCCGATTCTTGTCGTCCACGGCGAGTCTACATACGTTATACCCGCGATCCCATCCCGTCGTCGTCGTCCGCCGCGCCTCCGCGTCGCTCGCAAACACTCTTTTCCTCCTTCTCTGCATCGTCGTCGGTCCTCGTCCGACCGATCCCGCCGCAGCCATGTCTTCGCAACAGCTGTCCCAACTCAACATCGATCGCTATGTCGTGATCCATGTTGCGACCACCTGTGACGAGCACGGCGTTTATGTGACAAAGGACTCGGCCGAGGTGATTGAGCTTGGTTGGATCTTGCTCGACGCAAACTCGCTCGAGGAGGTGAGTAGCACATCCTGCCCGCTCCGCCATCTGTCCAGATACACATCTTCCTGGAGGCGCTGCCCATGACCGACGGATTGCTGACCCAGTCTTGAACTTGCCAGATCACCCACGAGAGTGTCCTCGTCAAGCCAGTCAACACCCCCATCACTCCTCTCTGCAGTAAGTTTTCTGACGCTACTGCCCCGGACATCTCCATCTCGGTTTGCTCCACGTTGTCTGGCTCCGCCAACCACGCGCCCGACTACTACCAAAATTTCCCACTGTTGGCGTCTGGGGTCGGTCAATGATAGAATCCTTGGGCTAACACATATTCTGCAGCGAGCCTGACCACTTTGACCTGGGAGCATGTTCGAAACGCTGGTACCTTTAGAGACGCTATCACCCGATTCGATACATTCGCTACCGAGTACTTGACCTCTAAGAACCTCGACTTCGTCTTCGTCACACTCGATGCCTGGGACCTCCGTGTGCAGCTTCCTCGCGAAGCCCGCGACAAGGCCGTCGTGCTGCCTCCCTACCTCCAGCACTCGCGAACATTCGATCTCCGCACCGAGTACCAGCGCTGGCAGCAGCACCACCCCGAGTCCCTGCCCTTCGGACCATCAATGCTCTCCAACATCTGCGCCGCTCTCGAGGTCGAGCCCGTTCAGTCGAGCGCTCCCATCAAGCATAACCTGCCCTTCCATCTGCAGGCGCTTGCCCCAGCCTCGCCTCGGCGTGCAATGGAGGAGGCTATCACCCTCGCCCGTGTCCTCCGGGGCTTGATTAGAAAGTCACAGCCTCCCCAGGAACACCCTGATGTGCTGACACGACCTATGGATGCCCGAGCTGACGTCCGAGCCTTCCTCTCGGAGAGGAGCAAGGTTCTTCACATGTCGGGTCTTCCGCACGACACCACCCAGTCGGAGCTTGAGAGCTGGTTCACCCAGTTTGGTGGCCGGCCCATCGCCTTCTGGACCCTTCGAACTCCTGAGCAGCACAAGCCCACCGGTACCGGTTTTGCTGTCTTTTCTTCCCACGAGGAGGTGAGTTGACTGAGGCGCCCGCCCTGCCTTGGGCATGATTCCACTGCGTGGCCACACGCAAAGATTTGCAATGTGTCGATGCTAATCAATCACAGGCTGCCGAGAGCCTTTGCATGAATGGCCGTGCCCTTAATGAGAAGGCCATTGAAGTCTCGCCCTCGTCCAGCCGTGTCCTCGACCGCGCTCAGGATATCCTGACTCCATTCCCTCCCAGCAAGAACCGTCCCCGACCCGGTGACTGGACCTGCCCCTCTTGCGGCTTCTCCAACTTCCAGCGCCGAACCGCCTGCTTCCGATGCTCGTTCCCCGCCGTCGGCGCCGGCCCCTCGAACGATATGGGTGGTGGCAACTACGGAGGATACGGTTATGGTCCACCTGCCATGATGCCCCCTCCTCCCCATGGCGGCCACCACGGTCCCATGGGCCACGGTGGCGGACGCATGGGTGGCAGCGGCGTTGTGCCATTCCGTGCCGGTGATTGGAAGTGCGGCAATGAGGTGTGTGGCTACCACAACTTCGCCAAGAACGTCTGTTGTCTGCGTTGCGGTGCCAGCCGTGCGGGTGCTGCTGTCGTTGCCGATTCTGGCTACCCTTCTCCGATGGACAATGCTTCGCAGTACGGCATGAACCAGGGTTCTATGGGCGGTGCTCCTGGACCTGGACCTTTCGCCTCTGGTAGCTCGTTCGGCTCTGGCGGTGGTTACAACCAGCACTTTGGTGGCCCTCCCAGCCACTATCTTCCCTCCGGCCTGGGTGGTGGTGCGGCGGCTTACCCCAGCTCCCTGAACACACACGGCTTCGGGTCCGGCCCCGGTTCCCACTCGGCCGGCCCTTTTGATAGCAGAGCGGCTGAGGCTGCTTTCCAGTCGGCCACCAACGGCCCCGCGTCTGCCGGACCGTCCAACAACTTCTATAACAACAATGCCAACAACAGTGGCGGCGGCAACGAGAACGACCCGTTCGCGTTCCTGTCTAGCGGCATTGGTGGTCTCTCGGTCAGCGGCGGAGACGGTCGGCAGAACGGTGGCTCGGCGCCTCCCAACAAGTCGCCCGCTTAAGCAGTACAAGCTGCTTCAGCCGGGCCGGTGTGTACACGTTCTCGTTGGGCCTCCGCCAGGCATCTATCCATCAGCAGCAAAGCGAGGATGATAACCGGTGGCGGGCGGTTCCGTGTCACTTTTTTTTGCGCAAAAACGACTTTGAATGATGAACATAGAGCATTTGACCTTGGCAAATACCTTCTGGACTTGGTTGTTCTCTCAAAGGAAAGGCGGTACGGTGTGTGTATTGGTTTCGGAAGACCAGGACGGAGTGTCGGATACTACTTGATTCAAGGCGGGACGTGTTACAAAATTTCGAAAGGTTGGAAGACAAAAGTGACTTGAGTACCTCGCCAATGCCAGGGCTTGCTGCTTGGTGTTGAGGGACGAGTCTATTCGGTACGGGCTATTACTTGCTGGGGGCCACGGCCTGTTTCATTTTTGATAAGCTCAGGGGGGGCGGCAGAGTTGTCGTCGTCGTCGAGGCTTCTCTATCTCTCGGGCCTCTCACTCAGTTCTTGGGAGGGAATGAAAGTGACACGGCGAGAGAAGGCGAGGGCCAAGGTTCGACGGACTACTCTCTGACCCCCCGGGGTCTTTACGGGACGGAGGCGGCGGCATTGCTGGAAAATGGGTTCGGGGGGTTGGGTGCATAGCGCAGGGGAGTGTAAGGGTATATCTTGGCTTTTCTGTGTGACTCAAATATCCAGTTCGCCGGTGTTAGCTTGGTTGTCACCCGACAAGCTGCTTTTCTCTGTTGTCATCCCTGCCCCTATTTTCACTCTTCATGTTTATCTGTCTTTGTCTATTTTGCCTGTCCTTCATTATTCACACACACACAAGTTTGATTTCTCATCCCCCCTTGTTCATCTCTCATCACTCTATCCCTCGCATAAACATCAACCCCATGTTACATCTATCTGAATTTGTTTTTCTCTCTATTTCTTCATCTACCTGTTTATTCATTTCATCTCATTTTCACCTGGGACGCGCAGGAGCTGGGGAGCTGGAAACGGAGCGGCCATGGAACTACCAAAGGGAGGAAAACATATTAGGGGCGGCGGGACATGGAGGAGTCGGGGTGTGTCAAAAAAGGGAAAAAAAAAACACATATATCATCTCACAGAGGTTGGCTATATCTTTGTTGTTGTTTGCTGCTAGGGAAAGGAGGGGAGCGGGGTCCTGGGGGGTGGTGCTGGTGGTTCTTCGTTTAATCTGTCTCTCTTGCCTCTGATCCTCTCTCTCTATCTCTCTCTCTTCTGATGTTTGGCTCCCTGTTCAATTCTTGAGGTCCTACTAGGGAATATATGTAAGAGAATAGGGGGTTTTCACTTGATGTTGATGATGTTGTTTCTCCTGGCATGGTTCGTTTGATGATACCACCAACTCAGGGGAGGGTAAGATGAAGAAGACTGGTTGGCAAAAGAAACTCTGGTCGAGATGGAATAGGATAGGAAGGAAGGAAGGAAGAGAGTCGTCCTTGTCTCTTTATTAATGTCTGTTTTTTATTATCCCTCATTGCATTCTCGATGGACAATCTTGGGGGACTCTGTCTCAACCTCTCGTGTTTTTGTCTTGGTAGTTCTGGACCTTGATACGTTTTCTACTGACAAGATCTGGCTGGGGTGTAGGGGGGGGGGTTATATAGGATCGGTGTGAACTGATGGTAGACTGCATATCGATTGTTGGTGGCGAAATGGGAAGAAAAGAAAGGGTCATCAAAGGAGATTGCTACTACAGATGTAACCTGGCAGTCAGTCAAGCGAGGAGAGAGACAAGTTAAAGACCAACTAATATTGGTTCATTTCTATGTGATTTAATCATACGTTATGTGATACATGGCTCCTATTGCCCATCCCTGCCCTGGAGCCTCGAAAATGAACCGTGATGGCTTGATGACATCTCCAGCTGTCCCTGGTGTGAACCTGGACTGACTAGTCATCGTCATGAACCCTCAAGTCTCACCAAGACGAATGACAATAAAGTATGGCTTGGGACCAATCCAACTCTAAAGTCTCTCGAGTGGTGCCGGCCTGTCTCGGTGTCAAGTATCCTTATGTCTTGTCAAAATCTCTCCGTTATCCTCTTCACTCATGAGGAACCTCCTTTCCCACGTAGGGATCATCCATCGTTGCCAACCTCTCATTCTTCCATCTCACCATCATCGTCATAATAGTCCTCGTAGTCCTCTTCATCATCCTCATCCTCATCATCGTAGTCGTCTTGGTCTTGGTCGACATCACCGTCTTCCCCTTGCTCATCATCTCCATCTTCCTCTTGCTCGTCATCTTCGCCTTCCTCTTCGTCATCCGCAAACATTTCTTCATCGGTATCACCCAACTCGCCATATTGTTCAGCAAGCCAATCCGGCCGTCTGAGAGGAGAACGAGGCGGCGACCAGTCGATCCGGCTCCGCATGAAGGGATCTCCCATGTCGTAGCGGTCCTGGTCGAAGGGGGTGGCCATGTTGGCCCTGGAGAACTTGAGCCACGCGGTGGCTTTTGCGACTTCTTCGTCATTCAGCTCGACCTGCGTCGTCATGAGCATGCCGCCGCAGAGGTTACGCCAGGCGACCCTGTCGTCGAGGCTGGGGACCCGGGAGGGCTGGTCCTTGGGAAGGGCCTGCATGCGGTACCCGCGGTTGACCTCGACGTTGGGGTCGTACTCTTGATCGGACTCGTCTTCACTCTCAGAGTCCCACTTCCTTGCGTTGCGGTCGTCCCTCTCGTCTGGGTCGTATTGCGCAGACCAGGCCATGGCGCGCAGACGCTCATCCTCCTCATCCTCCTCGATCTCTTGCCGCTGCTCAGGAGTCAGCTCGTTCCACCGCTTCTTTAGGGCGTGCCTCTTCTGCCAGTGGCACGTGGTGTCGACGCCATCGAGGACCGCTTCCTCGTCAGAGATGTACACCTCCTCCTCGGTGGGCACAAGGTTCTCCCCAGTCTTGAAGTCGATGTAACCCCAGACGAGCATGTGGTTCAGGTGCTTCTCAAGATCAAGCCCACGGTTGATGGATTCAGTCACGATCAACTCATCCGGGCGGAGCAGATGGCGAGTGCCTGCTCCCCATCCCTCGCAGTGACCGATGCCAAGCTCGCGGAAGGGGACTCCATAAAGGTTGACCATGAAGCGGCGGTTGGGATTGAACCATGCCGGGGGAGGGAGGTTCATGTCGTAGCGGGCCTTGAGCTCTATGATCTCGGACATGGTTCTGAACTTCTTGCGAGTGAGACACTGCCACAGCGGGTATAGGCCGCGCTGGCCCATCATGAGATGGAGCATCTCGTGGGAGTGAGGAGTGAAGAAGGGGTGGTTGAAGGCCATGGTGAGCTTGACGAAGAAGAACTGAGCGTTGTAGAGATGCTGGTCGGTCCACAGAGTGGTGTCGGCCATCAACTGGGCTCTCTGAGCGCAGGTGGCCACCTCAAGGAAGTGCCAGATGCGCAGCAGAGTGGTGTGCATCGTGTCGGGGACGCGAAAGCCCATGCGAGCCATGACGGCGAGGATCTGACGGCAGTATCGATCACGACCGAGTATCATCTGGAGATACTTCATGCCAGGGATAAGGCGGACCTCTCCGGAAGTCTTGTCGGTGCTGGAGTTGGAGCGCTGCGCCGGGTCCGGAACGAGGAACTTTGCGACGCTTCGCCAGGGGAACAGCCTACCAGCCTCAGGAGCTCTGCTTCTGATCCATTCGCGGATGGAGGAGAGCATGTGGCCATCCAAGGCCTCACGGAAGCCGCGGCAGGCAATATAGAGGTTGAGGATATCCTCACCGCTGAGATGCTTGCCCAGTTCGATGGCGAGCTCGAGGTTCTTGCAGAGAGCCGTGACAAGGTCCATACCGAGCCTCGAGGGCGGGAGGGCGACCACTTCCTTCTTCTCTCTGTAGTAAGGGTCCTTTCCGTTGAAGTGCTCCTTGAGGAAGGCTTCGGTGAACTTGTATCTCTTCTTGGTGGCACCGTTAATCTTGCGAGTTTCAACCTCGACGTCGGGCTCCCTGTCGCTCTCGGTGTCCCAGGCGTCTTCGTATATCACAGCATCATACATGTGGGGGTCTTCCACCACTTGGGCGTCTCGCATGACTTGGTCCTGCTGCTGTTGGTTGTTTGCGATGTCCTCAATCTGTGTGCCCGCATCTCGCATGCTTGCGTCTTGCATACCCTCATCTTGATTCTCCTCAAGATCTCCCTGGCCTTGATCATTTTGAACGACCTCATCACCATCTTCCAAACCTGCGTCGTCGAGGTTCCCCACGAATTCAGTACCATTGATCCCAAGGGCATTGAGTTCGTCCTGAGTCCGGCCTTGACGTACGTTCAGCCCCTGTTGAAACTGTCTCACTCCATCTGGCTCTTCGCCCGGCTGGCCGTATGCCTGAAGAGAAACCTGCTGCTGTTGTTGCTGAGGAGGACGGAACCAGAGAGGAATAGGGGTTGGTGTAGGAGCACCCGGCTGTCGGGGAGTGTTGGGCACGAAGAAACCTGCTGGGGGTGGAAGCTGACCCTGACCCTGGCCCTGACCTTGGGATTGGAGAAGAGTCTGCTGTTGGCCCTGAAACTGGACTTGACCAAACGTTTGGAATTGGTAAGGGGCTTGTTGTTGGCCAAACGGTTGGAAGGGATTTTGCTGTTGAGCCTGGAACTGTGGCTGAGCAAGACCCTGATGTTGGCCATGATTCTGTTGTTGACTGAGGTTCTGCTGTTGGGTAGCTGCAGCTTGGAGTTGAACCTGACTCTGATGTTGGCCATGATTCTGCTGTTGACTGAGGTTCTGCTGTTGGGCAGATGCAGTTTGGAGTTGAACTTGACTCTGAGGTTGGACCTGACGCCGCAGGATCTGACCTTGGGGTTGAAACTGGAAGGGGGTTTGCTGCAGGTTCTGAGACTGGTTTTGGCCAAGGCCACCCTGAGGTTGACCAGAACCCTGAAGGTTCTGCTGTTGGGTCACACTTTGAAGTCGACCCTGATTCTGCAGTTGGGCCTGACGCTGCAGGAATAGACGCTGAAGTTGACCAAGGGTCTGCTGAGGTTGGCCATTGGGTTGTTGATGCTGAGCATGGTTCTGCTGTTGGGTAGCACCGTTGAGTTGACTCTGGCTCTGGGGTTGGCCTTGACGCTGCTGGGCCTGGCCTTGAGGTTGGAACAGAAGAGGGTTTTGCTGCTGGCCAAGGTTCTGCTGTTGAGCAGTGCCTTGACGTTGACCCTGATTCTGGAGTTGGGCCTGATGCTGCTGTGGCTGGGCCTGAGGTCGGAACTGAAAAGGGTTTTGCTGTTGTCCCTGAGACTGGGCTTGACCAAAAGCAACCCGAGCTTGACCTTGATTCTGGGGGCCCTGAGGCTGGAATTGGAAAGAGGCTTGCTGCTGGCCCTGGCCCTGGGGTTGACCAAACATCTGGAACTGAGAAGGGGCATGCTGCTGTTGCTGCTGTCCGAAGCCTTGCTGCTGTCCGAAGCCTTGCTGCTGCTGTCCTTGGAGTCGGGGCTGCCCAAAGGCCTGAGGTTGAAAAGGGACTTGAGATTGACCTTGGTTCTGGGAGCCCTGGGGCTGGAACTGAAAAGGAGCCTGCTGCTGGCCGTGAGCCTGTCCTTGAGCAGTAACCTGAGGCTGAAAAGCAAATTGGTTCTGGGCAAAGTTCTGGCCATTTGAAGGTTGGACCAGGAGTGGATTGGCAGCCTGAGGCTGGTTAACAGCATTGCTATCCTGAGCCCGCTGTGTTTGAGTACCGGTGGCACCCGGGACAAGGGCTTGGTTTGTGGCCAATGCAGAGACATTGTTGGGGAAGTGATTCCCGCGAGTAGGTGGGTTAGGAGGCGGGTTGGAAGCCATGATGGGGATGAAGAGACGAGTGTCTAAGCAAGGCAGGGGAGGGGGCGATGATTGAGGGGATGATAACGTCGGAAGCGATCACGTATCGACGATCGATCAAGCTGTCGCGATGTGGACAAAGCCTGATCGGTCGCGGTGAATGTTTTCGCGGCGTGATGTTTTGTTGTTTGGTGTTGTGAAAGGAAGAGAGGAGGGGTGAAGTCGAGGTTTGACCTCTGGCCTTGACGTGGAGCTGCGTTTGTTATTGACAAACGGGGACAATAAGAACAATCAAAAGAACAATACCAAGCGAATAGGGGAAAATAACCTGGATGGAGCGCTGGTGCATTGCAGAATTACCCCGTCAACAGAAAACCTCGTGCATCACTTGACAGCTGCCTCGCAGTGCCTCGCCAGCCCTCGTATTTCCTCGCACTTGCGAAGGAATACAATAGAATAGAATAGAATAGCACGCAGAATTCACCTCAAAGATTGCACAGATCAAACACAATTTACATCATCTTGATTGACCATTACTGTAGATAGTCTCTGGGACCCAAACCCTTCCAAGCGCTTCCGCATCTCACTCTAGGATATATCACGCTTTAGCGTCGATGGCAAGTCAGACCTCTGCTGCCACCGCCCCCAGAGCTGCTGCGTCTCCTCATCCTATGAAGACCGGAACTTCTCCACGAACCTCCACCTCACCTATCGGTCGAGCTCATCGACAGGCAGGTCGCCGTCGTCTTTACCAACAATTGACTCGGCCACCTTCCAAATCTGCAGCAGATTGTCCTCCGCGGCGCTTGCTACGAGCCACGGCTCATTAGGGTTCCAGCTAAAGTCAGCAAGATGGTTCGTGTGCCCACCATGCATGAAGAGCCTGTAGACATTGTTAGCCATGGTACAACAACCGCCTGCCAGGGGTCAAGCTCACAATTCAGGGGGACCGTCATCTTGGTCGTCGGGAAGCTGCTCTTCGCCCACTTGAGAGAGATCCCAGAAGATGATTCTCCGGTCGTAGCTGGCACTTCCCAGGATACCAGCCTCAGTAGGATGCCAAGCCAGAGATGTGACAGCGTCGTTGTGGCCCTCAAGAGTGTGAACCTTCTCCTTGACATTTCGGAGATCCCAGATACCAATCGTCTTGTCCGCCGAGGCAGTGGCGACGAGCACCTCCGAGTTAGGGTTGAATGCCAACGCGTTGACCGCATCCAGATGGCCGTTACGAGCCACCACGGCGGCCTTGGCGGTCTCGCTGTGTCGGACATCGACGATCTGGAGCGTCTGATCATCCGAAACGGAGCCGATAAAGTTCTTGGAGATGGGGTGGTACTGGACGTCATTGACGATCTGGCTGTGATGAGTGTACTTGCGGGCGGGGTTCAGAATTCTAGAGTCGGCCTTGAGGGTGTTGAGGTCCCTTTTTAGATGTCAGTTGATGGCCCGGGCATGGATGGCATATAGAAACTAACCAGAGGCACATGGTAGTATCCTCGCTTCCTGAGGCGAGGTGGCCCGCCTCATGGGGGTTCCAGTTGAGTCCGAAACCCTCCGCCTTGTGACCAACGAGCTCGATTTGAGCATTGATCTTGCCAAGAGAGGCAGGCTGGAGAGGGTGTTTCGTTCGGTCAAAGATCAGAATCTTGCCATCAACGCAGAGTGTGGCAATGATGTCGGGGTTCTGAGGTTGGAAGCGAGCCTTGTTCACCTCTCCGGGATGCTCGATCTTCTGGACAATGTCACACTTGATAGCGGCAACATTCCCCGACTTTCCGTAGCCACCAATCTCGCCACGGTCATCGTCATAGTCGCTGGGGTTGGGTGTCACAGCCTTGGGGATCTGGACATCGGCAATCTGGACGAAGTTGGGGCTCTCATCCGAAGTGTGCGTGCCGAGCAGAAGGCGGTGCATTCGGTAGTTCTTGCCCTCGGGTTCCTTGACGTCGGGAAACCACTGAACTGTCAGGGTTGGCCAAGTGAGGGCGGTTCTATTGCAGTGATTATGTTAGATGGCGATCCAATCATGAATAGGACAATTCGACTTGCCCAAGAATCATGTCATAGAGAAAAGGGCTGTTCTTCTTCCATGTTTTGTACTCTGCGATCTGGGTCAGTACCTGGTCAATGTGGCTGTTCACTAGCACGCATGCATACCTTCGTTAATCAGACGCTCTCCCTGATCATCTTCCTCCTCGTGTGTCATTTCGACTATTGCTTGGTGAGCGCGCCATCTTGTTGCGATTGAAGTCCATCCAAGGTGGACATGGTGGATGCAAGGCTGTCGGCAACTTACTGTCCACATCGCGCTCCGTCGATTGAGCGGGCGCCATGACGGGCTTTCTTTTCTCGAGGCGATAAAGGAAATGTTTCTAGATGGGGTCGATGAAAAGAATAAAGAGCTTCCTTCACGGTGTTCTAGAAAGTGACGAAAAGAGACGTTGGTGGAGAGATGCAAGTAGCTGAAGATGGAGAGTGAGGCCGTCGCACAAAGAAGGCTGAAAAGTACGGAGTGGTGGTGGTTAAACGCGTATGTGGTCGCGTAAAGTGATAGAGGAAGGCGGCCAGTGAAAACGAGCACCAGCCACACTGACGGGAATGGAATGTGGCTCAGTTTTTTGCGACTTTAGCGCGTGTTCCAGGCGCTGATCTCTGGTGCAGGCGGGCATTGGGGCAGTGTACTTGTGCGCTACCAATCAACAGTCTCCTCATTGCCCAGCTGGCGTGTACCTCTGAGGTGCATCACAGCTTGTCGGCCTCCGGATTGACTCACGCCGGCAAGAGCCCCTCCATCAGCAGCGAGGCAAACCGCCGCCTTGTGTGAGATGGATGGAAGCCCCACCTTTGCTAGCAAAGCCCCAGCCCGACTTGACGACTGGACTACATCGTCACGACAACACGCATCGTCGCGACCTTCACCTTTTACCCTTTAAACCTCCCGCCTCGCCGCAATCACCGACTCTCTTGGTTCCGCCATATCTTTCATTTCCCTTCGGGCGTTGTAGAGGAAGTTTTCTTCGGTTCTCTCTCTCTGCGCTTGATTCCTGATCTCTTGGTTCTTGTTCCATCTTGTCAGGCGTCGGGTCGGATCACCATTTTTGTCTTCCATCTTCGCTTGCGACAAGATTTTCACCGTTTTGCGCTCAACTTGTACGAGCGACTTGGAGTCCGACTCCAATTTCATATCACTTTCCCACCTTGCTGAACTTTGTCGTGGGCTGAGAATCGCCCACTAACCCGTCGCAATGGGGTACGTCTCTCTCTCTTCTGGCTCTGCCATTCCTCCATAGCTTCAATGGCTGACTCGAGCTCTTCCTGGCCGCAGTGTCCCCAAGTTCTTCAGATGGCTCTCTGAGCGATATCCCGCAATCTCTCAACTCATCGCAGAGAACCGAATACCCGAGTTCGACTGCCTCTACGTTCGAGATCCCGATACACCCTCGTCGCGTTGTATGCTAACCGCGGTTTAGCTGGACATGAATGGTATCATTCATAACTGTACCCACAAGGATGCAGGTGAAGACGTATCCTTTCGCCTCAGCGAGGAGGAAATGTTCATCCGCATATTCAACTACATTGAACATCTGTTTGGCAAGATCAAACCCAAGCAACTGTTCTTCATGGCCATCGACGGTGTCGCCCCGCGAGCCAAGATGAACCAGCAGCGTGCTCGGCGTTTCCGAACGGCTCTCGATGCTGAAAAGGCCCGTGACAAGGCCATTCGCGACGGTATCGAATTGCCCAAGGAGGAGCCCTTTGACAGCAACTGTATCACCCCTGGTATGGCTACCCTACTCTTACAGGAAGGAGTCCGCGTTCTAACAGGTCATAGGCACTGAATTCATGGCCAAGCTATCGCAACAGCTGCGATACTTTGTCAACAAAAAGGTATCTGAGGATACTGATTGGCAGGGATGCGAGATTGTGCTTTCCGGTCACGAGGTCCCTGGTGAAGGGGAGCACAAGATCATGGAATACATCCGAAATGCCAAGGCTCAAGCCAACTACAACCCCAATGTGCGACACTGTCTTTACGGCCTCGATGCCGATCTGATCATGCTGGGTCTCCTCAGCCACGATCCCCATTTCTGCCTTCTTCGAGAGGAGGTGACATTTGGACGCGATTCAAAGAACAAGTCCAAGGAGCTTGAGCATCAGAACTTCTACTTGCTTCATCTTTGCATCGTTCGAGAGTATCTAGAGATGGAGTTCCAAGAACTCCAAGAAGAAGGCGCTCTCAGCTTCCCATTCGACCTCGAAAGAGTCATTGACGACTTCATTCTGATGGCCTTTTTTGTCGGCAACGATTTCTTGCCTAACCTGCCCGGGCTCCACATCAACGAGGGAGCATTGGCAAACATGTTCAGGATCTACAAGACCATCCTGCCCAAGGGTGACGGATACATCAACGAGAATGGAGTCATCAACTTGGAGCGTCTACAGCGCCTGCTTGGCGAGCTGTCAAAAACAGAGATCCAATCATTCGAGAGCGATGTTTCGGATGAAAAGTGGTATGCCGCGAAGCAGATGGAAAAGGATCTTGCAAACAAGGGCGCTTCTGGGCGCAAACCCCCCAAGGGAGGCCATATCGTCATCACCTCCGCGCAACGGGATCTGTGGAAACAACAGATTCGGCCCTACATCTCTAAGCGCTCTGATCAGCCTTTGGATCTCGGCACCAGCCTCAAGGCTGCTGACCGTAAATTTGTCCAGGATTTGGCAGACTCTATGCACCTCCAATGGTCTACCAAGGAGGACGATGAGGGCCACCGTCATCTCATCGTGTCCTTCCCTCCCAAGATTGACGATGACGACGATGAGGAGGAAGAAGGCAACCTGGCTGCTTACCGAGTAATGAAGACGTACGACAAGGCCCTGGTGGTTGACATGACCCCTGAGGATGCTGAAAAGCATTACGAGAAACTCTACCAAGACAAGTACCAAGGCTGGAAGACCAAGTACTACCTTCAGAAGTTTGAAGAATGGGCCCCTGAAAAGTACGACAAGGAGCTTATCGCGCTGTGCGAGAACTATGTGCAAGGCCTGCAATGGGTATTGTATTACTACTACCGCGGAATTGCCTCGTGGCCCTGGTTCTACGGATATCACTATGCGCCTCTCATCTCAGGTAAGCACAAAGGATGAGCTGCCTCATTTAGTCTTGAACTAACACGATACAGATGTTGCCAAGGGTGTCGGTGCCGACTTCAATTTCCAGAAGGGCCAACCGTTCAAGCCGTACGAACAGCTCATGGGCGTCTTGCCAGACCGAAGCAAGAAGATTGTGCCCAAGGTCTACCATGACCTCATGACCAACCCCGACTCCCCCATCTTCGACTTTTATCCTCGCGACTTTGAGCTGGACATGAACGGCAAGAGGATGGACTGGGAAGCTGTTGTCAAGATCCCCTTCATTGATGAGAAGCGCCTGTTGGCGGCGATGGCAACACAGAACGATAACCTGGAGCCCGATGAGAAGGCTCGAAACGGTTTTGGTGTCCCCCTCAAGTTCACTTACTCACCTGACGTGGACTTTGTCTACCCATCGCCTCTCCCCGGCGTTTTCCCCGAAGTCCAAAACTGTCGGTGCATCGAAAACATCTTCGATCTTCCCGACGTGGAGGGCCTCGAATACCTTTCCGGACTGACGACCGGTGCCTTGCTGAACGTTGATGCCCTTGCTGGCTTCCCCTCGCTGCATACTCTCCCCTACACTGCCCAGCTTCTCGAAGGATATGGCGTCAACGTTTTCCAGGCGGACAGCAAGAACCCAAGTGTCGTTGTCACCTTGACTGGCACGGAGAATCGCACCAAGACAGAAACCTGGAAGGCAAAGCTGGGCCAGCGTTGCTTCGTGGGCTATCCATTCCTTCAGGAAGCCAAGGTCATGAGGGTCCAGGACGAGCTCTTTAGCTACGAATTGGCCGACAATGGCAAAGATATTGTGACTAAGGATCACAACAACAGGGAAGCCGCCGACTGGGCCAGGGAATCTGATTTCCTCGAGAGCATGCACTCAAAGCGGTTCGGTATCATCATTGGACAAGTTGAATGCCTCATCTATGTCCACATGCTGAAGGGTCTCAACAGAACCGAGGAGGGTGCCCTGATCAAGGAGTATGCCGAGAACCCAAGCCTGAGGAGCACATACGCTGCGCAGACCATCGTCGACGAGGTTGTCAACGAGGACGAGCGCTTCATCGAGAAGGCAGCATTGCCTATCGAGGAAGAGTTCCCACAGGGCACCAGGGCATTCTTCCTTGGCGAATATGCTTACGGCCGCCCTCTTGAGGTCACAGCCCATACCAACAACAAAGCAGAGATTGTGGTTTCGATGCTCAAGAATAAGGAGCCGGACTTCGCAAAGCAGATCATCCACCAAGCGGAGCGCAGCAACCCCTACACTCCTTCGTTCGCAGTCGCAAAGCAGCTGGGCATTCATCCTCTCATACTGAGCAAAATAACTTCCTCCTACCAGGTCGTCAACTCTGCTGGGCTAAGGCTGAACCTTGGCCTGAACCTGAAGTTCGAAGGCCGAAAGCAAAAGGTACTCGGTTACTCGAGAAAGTCCCACACTGGCTGGGAATTCAGCGGCCTGGCAATCGAGCTTATTGCCAACTACATGGTCGCCTTCCCTGACTTCTTTGCGGCCATCCAGAGGGAGCCGCAAAAGAGCGATGTGTTCGAGACAGACTTGTGGAAGGACCCTAGCGCTGCGTCCCAGAAAGTCAAGGAAATTGCTGCTTGGCTGAAGACGCAAGGGACGAACAAGTTCGAGCGTGTTCCTCTGGAAGCCGAACAGCTTGACTCGGTGGTGGTCCAGGCTCTGGCCACCGTTGGAGAGCAGGTTCATGTCGCTTCCCAGGAGATCGACATCAAGAAGCTGCGTGGCGTTCCTCGCTCGGCCCTCCTTAAGCCGTCCGACGCAGAGATGGTGCTTGGTAACCAAAACTTTGTCCTGGGAGACCGAGTCACGTATGTTTCTGCTGCTGGAAAGGTCCCCATCGCCACCCGTGGAACGGTTGTCGGCATCAGCAGGACTGCCACAGCTCTTCTATTGGATGTCGTCTGGGACACGGCCTTCATGAGCGGAACTACGCTCAACGAGAGAACTCCAATGTTCCGCGGCCAGACTGTTGCGGCTTCTGCTGTACTGAACACGACGAATAAGCAGGTCGTCTCAACCACCAGCAGATCCCAACAGCGACGGCCCGTTGCCACAGCTCCGGCAGGCGGATACCACAATGTCGGCATGCCTCAGTACAGAGATGCGCCTGCTCCAGCCCCCCTGCGTGGTGGATGGCGAGGAGCCCTGAACGGTACACCCTCGCGTGGCCGAGGCAACGGGGCTCGTGGAGGTGCCCCCAACCTCGTCCACAGCACCCTGGTTTACCGCAACGGTCCCGATGGCGCACACCAGGGCCAGGACAACAACGGACACGGCTATCGAGGTCGGGGCGGTGCCCATTCAAACGGGCGAGGTCGTGGACGCGGCAACCTGCATAGCTCACCAGCTCCCGACGGAAGCCACGGGGCAAATGCTCAAGGTGAGCAAAAGTACGGCAATGTGCCACCGCCTGCCAGCCTCGACCAACCACGAGGAAGGGGACGCGGTCGTGGACGTGGCGGAAGAGGCCGTGGAGGCCGTGGAAGAGGCAACGGAGGGGCTGCTGGTAACGCAACCCAGGGCTAGATGCCTGGTCTTTGGGTTTATCAGCCTTGACGGACCGTGTACTTTCTTACGCGTTACGATGTATGTTGACAGGTCTGGGTTGTTTTTAAACATGGTGTCATGAGAGAATGGTGGATGTAAACAAAGTCGTATAGACAAAATGTAGATATCTGCATGTATCATGAAATCACGAAGATAATTGTCTGGGCCAAAAAAGCATCCATAAACATGAAATTCAATAATGTTTACCCACTCCATTAAACGCCGTAGCATGATATAGATCTGTATTTAGGGACTAGCATGACAGCCGGCCTCCTTCAAGAGCTCTTCTTGGCGTCCTTCTTCTTAGTTTTAAGGGCGGGGAGCTGGAACTTCTCACTGACGCCACCAGCCAACTTCTTCCAGAGGCCAATATCCTGGCCTTGATCCCAAGTGAGGAGACCGACCCAGGGCTGAACATTGTAGTGCACCTTGAGCTCCACGTTGTCCTTCTCAGCGACCTTGCCGCTGGGGTGGGTGATCTGGTACTTGGGCTTCTGGTTCCTCAGCTTGAGGATGCCACTATAGGTTCCCGTCAGGCCATGCCGTTCGCGAGGTTTGCAATTGATCAAAGACTTACCGGCTGGGGTCAATGGACTTGCCCTCGGCGCTGCGCTTAAGCTTCTTCATGGCAACAGGGCCAATGTTCTTGAGGTGGTCGGCGCTGGGGTTGGTGATGATGGAGTCCCAGATGACGGCCTCGTTGGTGGCATTGCCGGAGCCAGGCCACTCGGCGGTGACATAGACGAACAGTTGCTTAGTGTTCCATGTGAAGAGGGACGAGAAGTCGGCTTCGAGGGAGAACTTGATGATGGCGTACTCCTCCTTCTTGGAGCTGTAGTAGTGCGGACGACCCTTGACGCTGTACAAGACAAAGATTATCAGCGATTGCTAACAAGCGGGAGAGGGGAGGAAGCGAACGTACACCTGGACGTTTGTGGGGGCGATGAGGCCTGTGGAAGGGATGCGCGGCGCAAGGAGATCGGAGGCGGCGATGAAGGCTGCGACGACGAATGCGACGGTGGTGAAGAAGCCAAACGAGTTTTGGATGCGTGTGAGGGAGTTGTACATGGCGGGCAAATTATCGAATGCTATCGAAGCATTCCCCTCGTATTATAAGAAGGAAGAAGTAAAAGGAAGGATGGTGTTCAAAGACGGACGGTGTGTTGTCGCGTCTTTGGTGTTGAAGGTCCAAGTAAGTAAGTACATTACTGGCCACGTTTTTGGAGCCCGTCCCTGAGGCGCTGACACTGGAGGTGTGGCGTCTCAGCCTTGTGGTTGATTGGGTCATTGTGGGGTTGTGTCTATCGTCACAAGCTTGAGAGAGAGTTTGTTCAAGAGAGACGTGGAAATAAATTATAGTAAAAATGAATGGGTATTTTTAGGGCCTTTTCAAGCTATTGTGGGTCTATAGATAGCAGTTCATCTCATAAATAGGTGTGATTCAGCTCATCTCTATCCTCAGGTCCCTGGATTCCAACAGCTCGGTCCCAGCGAGGCTGATAGTTGGTTCAGTCTCCACTGCCGAAGGTTGCGACGCCCCGAGGAGGCACTAAAATTTAGAGGACGGACCCCACTAGCACACCCGGTGGTTGATTTCCAGCCTCTACCTCAAAGTTCACTCTACCTATCCATCCATCCATCTTAGATCTCCTCCCACGTCATCTGCGTCCTACACGCCATTCCCCCCGACCCAGCGCTCGACTCTGCATGCCTCCCTAAGCATTTCATCCTCTTCAGGCACTCGGCTCCTCTGCCTGCTCCCGAGTACTTCTGAAGTCTTCAACGCCGAGCGGCCCAGACCGCCGACACCGACGACGATCGCCTCCACCCTCCCCAACCTGCCCCAGTCTTCAACTTTTTTCAGGGTGGAAAGCTGGAGGGCCACGCTCCGTCTTCGCCTTTGAGGGACCAGAGGAGGAAAAAGGCTCAATGGGAGTGCGCACTGCTCTTGTCTCCTTCCTGCTGCGATCCCGTCTTTCACCTCGCGCCGAGCAGAGCTCTAACACACAGGCTGCAGTCCCTTAGCTCGCTATCACTCCGACGCCAACTCTTTCCCGGACTATGGGTAGGCCCTTGGACCGCTCCTGAAATACAATCCTCGCGCTGACACTCTCTGGAGCGCTCCGGGTGATCGCGCAAACATGAATTCACGATTGGTCCGTCTGCCTTGGTGTCTGTCCAGCTTGATACATGACGATGCTGATACAGAGAGCAGAGGGCCCTCAACAGCCAGCAGGGGCCGGTGAGCACCATGAGCTGTAATGGCCCGACGACCAGAGGAAAGAATTCGCGACCAGCACCACCGCCGGACGATCGATCTTCGAAGCGCCAGAAGCGTACAGACGACCAGTCATCGACCGGCGGCGCCACATCAAAATACTTTGCGACAACAACAAAACGACCCATTGAGGACGTCGAGGACGATTCACCCGGCACCTCAACACCTCAAATTCACGACTTGACAAGAGATGGCTCCCAGCCAGACACAACAGACGTCTTGAGCGTCGCAAGCACCAAAAACACATCCACCGGGGTCGATATCACAGAGTACCGCCATGTGCAAGTCCGGAACTCTATGAAGAAGCCCCGGCAAAGAAGGTCGCGAGCAAGCAGGAAACCAACTCCCAGTCCTACGGATGTCGATGATGCCCACGCCGTCCAGCACCGTAATCTTCCCCCTCAACATCGGCATTCCGGCGCCAACATCGACGACTTGGAAGATTGGACGGAGGATAATCCGCCTCCTTCCAATATCGTCTCCGATCTTGTTCCTCAGCCGAAAAGACAACTAGCAGGAAACTATGCGCCGCCCGTTACCAAGCGCTTCAAAATGGCCGATGACTTTGCGGATGAGCTTTCAGAGCCAAACAGACGCAACAACCTACCCGCTGGAAAGAAACCGACCAACTTTTCGTCATTGATGTCTCAGTCTCCAAACCGATCCAGGCAGCGAGGGGATATCCCTCGCACGACTTTCCAGCCAGTACGGCCCGTGTCACAGGGACGAGATGTGGCAGCGAAGAGGCCGGCGTACCCTGACCTGGCCGTAGTTGGGGCTGCTAGTGGACGATACACTTTCTATGCAGAGAAGCCCGAGCAGCACGTGAAGCTTCGCCTTGAAGACAAGATTGCCAAGGTCGTTGACGAGGGCAAGGGGACGGTGGAGCATGCTCCCTGGCTTGAAATCAAAAAATCAAGTGTCAAATCAATCGAACACGCCGCCACAAACAGTTGCTATATCCACATCAACCGTACGCTGATAGGAGAAAGCTCCAGCCAGCTAGTATTGCAGTTTGCAAGCAAGAACCATGCTCTTTGCCTCCATAACTGGTTATATGGATGTCCACAAGAAGAGAGTAATGAGTGAGTTCTATGCGTCATGTCCATCTCAGAAGACAACGACTAACAATCTTCAGCCGGAGTCTCGGACTCAAGTTCAAGCATACCTTTGAGAAGGCCAAGGAGTACGAGGCCAAGTCGCACAGACAATCAAAGATCCGTAGTCCTGCTGTAGCTCGGCTTGCGGTTGTTTTGGAGCAGACCTCAGCCAAGTTTGACGAGTACTCGGAGATCAAAGATCCCTTCAAGGGTGAGCCCATCACTCAAAAGCCCCCAAAACTCAAGGATCAGATGAAGGGCGTCCCCGAGCCAGCAAAGGACGCAAAGACGAAAGCGCAAGAATTGGAAGAGATCCCTACGGTCACTCGGAGCCAACGGCCTGAGACCCGACGGACAAGAAAATCGTCTCCAGTGCCACTGATCCGTGACAAGACCCCTGATCGTTGGAGTGTGCAAAATCGGGGCTGGGACAAAGACTGGCACAGGTCCTTGGTATACCCCCCAACTGGCAAGAACCGGGCTACTGTCGACAGGGATGATATCCCGAGACTTGACGAAGGCGAGTTCCTCAACGACAACCTCATCAGCTTCTACCTCCGCTACCTCCAGGTTCAGCTTGAAAAAGAACGTCCTGAGGTGTTGGACAAGGTGTACATCTTCAACACATTCTTCTTCGAGAAGCTGAGGTCAAATCGTGCCAAGATCAACTATGATGGCGTCAAAGCCTGGACTGCGAGGATCGATCTCCTCTCCTACGACTACATTGTGGTTCCTGTCAACGAGAACGCCCACTGGTATCTCGCCATCATCTACAATGCTCCCCGACTGTTACCTCAACCGGAAAAGAAAACCCCATCAAGCGAGCGTGAGGCGATTGTCGTCGAGGACAATGATACAACGAGATCTCCAAAACTTTCACCTGTCGAACGAACCCTGGCCACCATCTCTCTCGACGAGGAGGTTTCCAAGTCAGACAGCAACCAGGCGACCAACGGCATCAGTGATACTGCCTCGGATGTCGTGCCTGTGAAGAATGCCGATGTTCCCAGCAAGACAGGCAGGCGGAAGTCGGGCGGCGGGGCCCAAAAGTTCAGCATCGAGGACCCCAGGATCATCACGCTTGATTCTCTCGGTGCCGCCCATTCACCAACTTGCAAGTGCCTCCGCGAGTACCTCGTCGAGGAGGCCAAGCACAAGAAGGGCGTCGAGATCACAACCCCCCCAGGCGGCATGACGGCTCGAAACATCCCCGAACAGGACAACTACTGCGACTGTGGGGTCTTCGTCTTGGGATATATGGAACATTTCCTCCAAGACCCGGATGAAGCTGTCCGCAAATTGCTCCAGAAAGAGCAGACGAATTGGAATATCCGACCTTCACAGATTCGAAAAAAGGTCAGAAACCTTCTCTTCACACTGCAACAAGAGCAACAAGAGCGGTTAGAAAAGGAGAGGCAGTTGAAGAAGCAGCTAAAGGCCGCAAAGGCAGGTCTTTCGTCTTCTCAAGCGGTGCCATCTTCCCCCCAAGTGCCACCAAAAAGCCCAGGGACGCCAAGAGTCGACCATGAGGTGAAGAGTCCGATGCCAAATGGCGTCAAGACCCCGCCAGCCAACGAGCCCAAGAAGACGAACGAGACCTCGGCATACTTTGAGGTGATCCCTTTTGAGGGGCCGATGCAGCCTCAGACACCAAGCAGAGGCGAGCCAGAGCTTGCTCATCCTCTGGAAGATGACTGCGTTACCGACGTTAAGACCTCAAGTTCCAACGAAGTCTTTCATTCAGCACCCTGTTCACCAATCAACAGTGCATCTCAGATGCCTGTTCAGCCTGCCGATGGGGTGAAGTCTCCTGTTGAGCAGAAAGAGGCGACAAAGCGAACGCCAGCCAATTTTATACAGAAACTGACCGCTTCGCCGGCGCAGCCTCCTGGCACTTCATCGACAGTGAGGAGAAACAGTTCGCCTGAGGTTATCCCCGTCTCGAGCGACGTTCCTTCAGCAAAGCCAGTCAGCAGAGTTCATGTCATTGACCTAGAACCAACTATCATGGCCAGCATTGAAGACGACAAGCCCTCTGCAGGGGGGCCACAGTATGATGGAGTTGATCGATCCATTGATCTCACCGGTTAATGGCAAGCTGGGGACGGGATAGCAACACGAAACGGGTAGAGTCGAGCATAGCGTTTTTTTGGGTTCTGATCATTGGCCGAGATAAGTACGGTAATTCTTGTCATGGAAGCTAGGATTTCCACTGTGTAGCATCTCGGGGCGTTTGGAGGGCCTTGCATCAGAGCAATAAAGCAGAAGAGCGTTGTTGTTTTTTACATCATGAGAATGAGAAGGGCTTTTCATGGTAGAGAGGATATCGAGATACAACCAATACCCAGCCAACAAGTTAAAGACAAAAACCCAGACTCCATAGTGACAAGCAAACAATATCATGACAAGTACAGTAGAAAGAAAAAGGGGGGATATGTAAGTTGGGTATGCTTTTGTGACATTTGGTGTGGGTTCAGTCTCCGCCACGTCTATTCAAATAAGTGCTTTCATGTGACATCTATTACGCTTCTCATTCATCTCTCTCCTCCTCCTCCTCCTCATCTGAGCTCCCGCTTGCGCCATTCACGGCCGGCCGCTGTATCCTCGGGATCTCAAACACGACACCCCCGTTCCGTCCGACCTTGACGGACGGATTCCATCTTCCTAACCGGTGCTCGCGTCCCACGGCCACCACGACGCACAGCCCGTCCTTGCCCCGGTCGCCGCGCTCAAACAGGGCAATGTCGTTGACGACGCCCGCGATCGGGCCCGCCGCTCCGTCCTCCTCCTCTTCTCCGGGCGCCGAGAGGACGCCGCGGAACTCGATCTTGCGCTTGTCCTCGCTCAGCTGCCAGACGCGGATGTGGCCGTCCCAGCTGCCGGTGAGGATGACGTCCGAGTAGGGGATGGTCTTTATGGCGGTGATCCAACGGGGTGTAGGGGCCGGGACGACTTGAGGGTCTGGATCCTGCTCGGCTGAGGCCTCCTGAGGATCCAGCGGTTTCTCGATGCCGTGCGCGATGGGCTCGATGTACACGGGCTTCTTCTTCTGCACGCTCCACAGGGCGAGGGAGCCGTTGTCGCTGCCGGTGACGAAGAGGTCGTCGTCGATCATGGCGACACGGTCCATGCTGCCCTCGTGGAGGAGCGAGCGCGGGTTGACGGCCGGCCGAGACTTCTTGTCCACGGCGCCGCCGCGGAAGACGAGCTGCGTCTCTTCAGCTACCTTCCACAGACGAGCCGTTCGGTCGCGCGCGCCCACGCTGACGCAGCGCTCCTGCGCGAGGGCGTCAATGTCGAGGACCTCGTCCTGGTGGCCGAACAGCGTCTCGACGTAGGCCAGCTCGTCCAAACTCCAGACCTTTACCGTGCGGTCCTTGGAGCAAGAGTACAGCTGGTTGGTGCCCCTGCGGAACGCCAGGCCGGTGACGGCGTCGCGGTGGTGGGTAAAGACCTTGAGGGGCTTGAGGGTAGGGGCGTCGTAGATGATGAGCTTGTGGTCCGCGCCGCCGGTGGCCACGAACTTGCCGTCCGACGACGCGGCGATGGCGAGGATGCGGTCCGTGTGGCGCTGGTAGCTCTTGTCCTTGGACTTTGCCGTGGTGCCCTTGAGCCACGACTCGAGCTTGGGCTGCTTCCTCGGGGGCGCGGGGGGCTTCTTTGGTTTCCGCCTCGTCGTCTGCGGGTACTGGTGCTGGGGGAGGTCCTGGGTCTTCCACTTTTGTACGTATAGGTCCTTGGTGGTGGTGTAGATGTAAGGGGCGCACGCGGCGATCGAGGTGACGGCGTTGGTGTTGCTTCGGAAAAAGGTGCGCGAGGCCTTGTCAATGGCCAGCTCAGAGGCCAATTGGCGATACACTCGTCCCTTTGTCTCGGCCACGTCCTCTTGTAGTCGCTCGGCGATCAGGTCGCGGTCAATGTCTGCCGCATCGAATCCGGCTTCGTCCACGTGCTCCTTGACGTTCTCGAGGTATCGCTCTGCGAGCCGCAACCTCCGCTCGGCGGCGGTCTCTCCCTCGTCCTCCGACTCATCCTGGTCCGCAGCGTCGCTGTCGTTCGAAACGCTGTCGTTGCCCTCGTCATCCTCGTCTGAATCGCTCCCAGAGATGGACTCGTCGTCGTCGTCTCGCTCGACTCGATTCTTGGTGGGGCCGGGGGCCTTTGAAGGTGCCTTTCCGGAGGATGTCGAGGCAGCGAGCCTCTTCTTTGGAGGCTCCGGGGCGGCTGTGCGCTTGCGCTTCTTCTGGGAGCCTGGAACCGTAAAGAAAGACGACATGGTGGCGACGCCGTGAATTTGGCAGCCTGCTCACGACTTCCAAACGACCCTTCTGCGAATAAATTTCTGGGCTGTCTGAAAAAAAAAGTTGAGCGACAGTGGAACTCGGAAAAACCACCTGCAGCGCCCGGCGAATCACAGGCCGACGACTGGGGCCAGTTTTTCCGGCTCGAGCGGTCAAGAGGGGCACAAAGCAACAGGCGTGGGCAGCTCACGGATACTGACGCGCAGCGCTACAGCCTAACGGGGGAGCTTGCTTGGTTGCTGCTGGACCTCCAAGAAAGGCTGACAACTACAACTCGTCTACACTCAACCTCGACAACTCTCTCCTGCAAATCATAGAATCGCCAACATGTGAGCTTCGTCCGAGCTGCAGCTACAGCTGTAACGTCTGCTAATGCTCTCTTCCCAGGGAGGTACTGTTGGGAATCACTGGCAAGGACTTCACCATCATCGCAGCATCCAAGGCTGCGATGCGAGGCGCCACCATCCTCAAGGCATCCGACGACAAGACCAGAGCCCTCAACAAGCATACCCTCCTGGCATTCTCTGGAGAGGCCGGTGACACAGGTACTGAAGCATCGAGCAGCCCTGAGCTGGATCACTGCCCATGACGACAGCTAACGCCTCCTCGCAGTCCAATTCGCCGAATACATCCAACGAAATGCCCAGCTCTACTCTATGCGCAACGAGTCCGACCTATCCCCCTCTGGCCTGGCGCACTTTGTTCGTGGAGAGCTCGCCACCAGTCTGCGATCCCGCAAGCCCTACAACGTCAACCTCCTCATGGGAGGTGTCGACCCCATCACCGGCAAGCCGTCGCTGTACTGGCTCGACTACCTAGCGTCGCTGGCCGAGGTTCCCTATGCGGCGCACGGATACGCACAGTACGTTGGTTCCTCGGTGTTGAAGAATGAGGTGCCCCGGACATAGATCCAGACTGACATGATGCCATAGATACTACTGCCTATCCATCCTGGACAAGCACCACCACCCCGATATCACGCTCGGCCAGGGCATCAAGATCCTGACCATGTGCACCGACGAGCTGAAGCGCCGATTACCGATTGACTTCAAGGGCATGGTGGTCAAGGCGGTCAAGGCGGACGGGATTGTCGACATAGAGTTTGACGACGACAAGGTGGTGAAGAGCGCCTGAGCAGGTCCAGCGACGGATAGAAGGGGAAACATGAATCTGTACTATTAGATGGGTCTTGGGGGCTAATGCTTGCAATAAAGATGGTTTCCTCCAGGGGCCGGTACGGCATGCTTTGATGATATGAGAGCTCGGCTGAGTGTTGCAGAGCTCGTCCCGTTATATCGATCCTCTATTGATTCACAAAAGAGTCCAATAGATAGGGAGTGAGGGACTGCTGCATGTGCTATTGGCGGCTCATCCATTATCAGCAAGACATTTGTGCAACTCTAGCACCCGGGATTTCAGCACCAATAAGATTGAACTCCCAAGACTCACGACTCTGAATGCCTGGCTCCCTCATGGTTCAATGAGTTATTGGTCATCAGTCATCCCCAGCCTATGTATCCATAATGATACAAAGGCGTTTTCCTAGTGCAACCCGAACAAAGAAATCAACAGAGCCATTCGGAGTAGGCGATAGGAAACAAAGGCTACGGGATGATATCTAGCCTAAACTAACCCGACTCGACAATGATGTCAACTCCAAGCAACCAGACAGTTCCCAGAGGTTCTTCATTCCCTTGCCCCCAAGGCATGCCGTCAGATTAAGATGAACGTACTACCAGACAATGGTTCGGTACTAAAAAGATCTCGATCCTGGTACTGTACACAGCCAAGCAGCCCTACGGCCAAGCACGGGTCGATGGGGTGACAGTGCCGTGACCCCAGAAATGTGTGCCCACTTGCTTTTGAGCCCCTCCAGGTGTCAAGTCAAACCCCGAGAACCTTTTCTGGGGCTTGCTTGAAGGGGGGTCGTTCGGAGATGGTGAGGAAGAGTTCGGAGAAGGAGAAGGAGATGTGTGTGTGTGTGTGTGTCACGTTTTGAGTTTTTCATGTTTGATTTGCCATTGGATGACACGCAGCGATCAGCAGGTTCTAGATTTTTCTAGGAGAAGCCTGCTCCGTGTCTGAATCATGGTACCTCTGAGGTTCCGTGTGGGTGGTCTCATGCCTGAGTTGCCTAGGGGGGTCATGGGATATCGACTGATACTGTACAATCAAGGCCCGAACTGTGCATGGCAATCCATGGCAAGGATCGGATGTTGCAGCATTGTCGATTGCTTGCAGGAAATCATGGGCCCCCCGGGAGACGATGACGATATTTTATATCGTCAGTGGCATTGTCGATGAACGGTCAAGAATACGAGTCACGAAATATTCACTGCTGGCTGATGCCCAAAGCCCGGGATTCCTCGTCGTTTGAATCCCATGCGTACTGCGCCAGTTCACCCGCTTATCGGAGATTTCGTCATCAACCGGGCTACATACGATGCCACGCACCTAATCTGGCCTTTTGCTGGCCCTTGAATCCCTGCGCTGTAGGGGCTAAGCAGGTCAAGAAAGAGCAAAAACTTGAGGCTTGTTGGCCTACGTAGTAAACAACTGGGGAGATAGAGTATCCAAGATTGCTGGGCTTGATGTCCGGTGTGAGAAGCAATAAAAAAATGAGGTGAAACACTGTTTGCAACCGGCTTCCCGTCTTTTGGTTACCACGACAATTTTTTCTTACCCCCTTCCCTGAGTTCCGGCTCTCAAACCCCCCAAACCCGGTCCGGTACTTGGAAAGGTCCTGGACGCTCGCAAGCCGGCAACGCGAGCACATCCTTTACAACACAGACTCCCTTGCAAATCTGTCAAATTCTTTGATTCTCGACTTCTTCAAAGCCGGTGATAATCACCATCGAAATACGGATACCCCTTGTAAAGTGTAGAGACCCCGAGAAAAATCCCCCGTCGTCATATCTCAACCGTGGGCGGCCAGTGCAAGTCTAGCGATTACTGTACCCAGCCGGGAGCCTCTATCCACCCCCGGCCAGCCGCTAGGTACTGATCCCAGCCTTCCAGGGCTCACTCGACGACAGGTACCAACCAAGTACCTCGAGTCCCCTTAGGTCCCGTCCCGTCTTCTCCAGAGGGAAAAAAAACAACAAACCCAACCTCGCCCACTCGTTATCGCCTGCATTCTTCCACTTCGCCCCCCCTTGCAAGGTATGGAAACCCCCATCCTGGGCTGTCTCTTCCATTTGGGATTCTCCGCCCTTCTTCTGCCAGTCTCTCCCTTCCGTCCGGCCCACGGGTGATTAGGCGGCTTAGTAACTGTCACAAGCTTCCCCCGGAGGATCATCATTTCTTAGTGCCCTCCCAAACTCCAAAACTCAACCGTGGGCGCAGCAACACACCTCTCAAACTCGTCCAAAACCTGCGCCGATTCAGCAACGACTCAGCGCACACCTCTTCCGTCCAGTCGACGAGGCCGTCGTCTCCCTAGTGCCATCCCTCGTCATAAGTACCAGGTCTGTTCTTTTTCCGTTTTTCTGCCCAGCCACGTCAAGCCTCTTGCAGGCATTCTCCGCCGTCGCCCCAACGTCACTGGCTCCCTCTGATTCGGGCGGTGGCCAAAAGGTACTTGGAGGGTACCTCGAACCCTGCATCGCCCACTCACGGCCTTCCCTCGCCCTCTCCCTCCCGATTCCCTCCCCCCTCGCCTTCACCGCAGAAGGCGCACAACCCCCCAAAAATCCTGACCCAGCCGAATGCCCGCGCTAAACCCCTTTTAGCCCCAACTCGAACCAATTTTTTTTTCCCACTCTTCTTTTGCCTCTCGACCTGGTTCCTTTTCTTCTCTTCTCTTCCTCCTACAACAACAACCCCCTTCTTCACCTCTCTCTCAATCCTCCTCCATCTCCCCTCCATCCTCGTCTTTCCCCAAGACATTTCGTCTTTCCTTGGTCTTTCCTTTGAAGATTCTGCGTGTTCTTCGAGGGATCTGTGCAAACACTGACGCTTGTTTGTGCCCAAAGTAATTCATTCGGGAAATTATTGGAAGCATCGGCCTTCCATTTCTCTCTCTTTCGTCTTTTTCCTGTCCTTTTCGCACGACGGGAATCCCATCACTGCTCACTCTCGTTCACATTTGAGAGTTTTATTCGCCTTCATCGAGTTCATCGTCTTTCGTGTCTTTACGACCCGGCATTCTTTCCATCACCGACTCGACCCGAAACGCGATTCTTTGCAACATGGCCGATCAAATCAACATGGGTGCCCTCAGCCTGGGCGAAGACGGCCCGCAGGCTACCGGGAACCGATCCTACATTCCTCCTCACATGCGCCGTCAGCCCGGTCCTCCTCCTGCCGCTGCCCCGGCTATGAACGGCGGCCCTGCTCCCGGTCCTGCTCCTGGTCCTGCTCCTGGCCCTGCCCCCGGCCCCGGTCCCAACGGTCTCGGCAACAGCGCCTGGGCTAAGTAAGTGTCTCGCGATAGCCTCACTCAACAACAGTCGCTAACCTTCTCTACAGCCAGAACTACGGTGCTCGCCAGTCCAACTGGGGCAACGACGTCCCCACCTACCAGAACAACAACAACAACCGTCGCGGCGGCTGGGGTGGTCGAGGCGGCGGTTATGGCGGCGGCGGCAACTTCGACGGCCACTCTGGTGGTGGCGGCGGCGGTGGTGGTGGTTACACTGCTCGCGGCTCTGGCGATGGCCAGTGGCGCGACGGAAAGCACGTTCCCGGTCCGGCTAACCCCCGTGTCGAGCGTGACCTTTTCGGTACCCCCGACGACCCTTCCAAGCAGCACACCGGTATCAACTTTGAGAAGTACGACGACATTCCTGTCGAGGCTTCAGGCCACGATGTTCCCGAGCCCGTCCACCAGTTCACCACCCCTCCTCTGGATGAGCACCTCTGCCGCAACATCGAGCTCGCCCACTACAAAGTCCCCACTCCCGTCCAGAAGTACTCCATCCCCATTGTCATGGGCGGCCGTGATCTCATGGCTTGCGCTCAGACTGGTTCCGGAAAGACTGGTGGTTTCCTCTTCCCCATCCTTTCTCAGGCCTTCATCAACGGTCCTTCTGCTGTCCCCGCCAATGCCGCAGGACAGTTTGGCCGACAGCGCAAGGCCTACCCCACCTCTCTGATCCTCGCCCCCACCCGTGAGCTTGTTTCTCAGATCTACGAAGAGTCTCGAAAGTTCGCCTACCGATCCTGGGTCCGACCTTGCGTCGTCTACGGTGGTGCCGACATCGGCTCCCAGCTCCGACAGATCGAGCGCGGCTGTGATCTGCTTGTTGCTACTCCCGGTCGATTGGTCGATCTCATAGAGCGAGGTCGCATCTCCCTCTGCAACATCAAGTACCTGGTTCTCGATGAGGCTGATCGCATGCTTGACATGGGTTTCGAGCCCCAGATCCGCCGCATCGTCGAAGGAGAAGACATGCCCAACGTTCAGGAGCGCCAGACCCTGATGTTCTCGGCCACCTTCCCCCGCGACATTCAGATGCTCGCCCGCGACTTCCTCAAGGACTACGTCTTCCTCTCGGTCGGTCGTGTCGGTTCCACTTCTGAGAACATCACCCAGAAGGTCGAGTACGTCGAGGATGTTGACAAGCGCTCCGTTCTTCTTGACATCCTCCACACCCACGCTGGTGGCCTCACCCTGATCTTCGTCGAGACCAAGCGCATGGCCGACTCGCTCTCCGACTTCCTCATCAACCAGAACTTCCCCGCCACTTCGATTCACGGTGACCGAACTCAGCGTGAGCGTGAGCGTGCCCTCGAGTTCTTCCGCAACGGTCGATGCCCCATTCTTGTTGCTACCGCTGTTGCGGCGCGAGGACTGGACATCCCGAATGTCACTCACGTGATCAACTACGATCTTCCCACCGACATCGACGACTACGTCCACCGTATTGGTCGTACCGGTCGTGCCGGCAACACTGGTATCGCCACTGCCTTCTTCAACCGTGGCAACCGTGGTGTCGTCCGTGAGCTCATGGAGCTTCTCAAGGAGGCCAACCAGGAGATTCCTGGCTTCCTCGAGACTATTGCCCGCGAGTCATCCTACGGTGGTGGTGGTCGTGGCGGTCGTTCTCGTGGTGGAGGCCGTGGCGGTGCTGCCAACCGTGACTTCCGCAAGTTCGGTGGTGGTGGTGGCGGCGGCGGCGGCGGCTTCGGCGGCAGCGGTGGTGGTTTCAACGGCCCCCCTCAGGGTGGTGCTGGAGGCTACGGCGGTGGTGCCGGGGGCTACAGCGGTGGTGGCTACAGCGGCGGCGGCAGCGGCGGTGGCTACAGTGGTGGTGGCAATTATGGCAACCCCGGCGGCCCTGGTGCTCAGTCCTCTTGGTGGTAAACAACACAACCCGCCCAGGACACTTGCACCTCACAAGGTGCATCCCGGTGCTAGCAGACAGGCGTTTCTGCAGCACTCGATGTTTTTGATTTCCGGTTTTCTTTTTTTCCTTTACGTTACTCTGGTCGCACGACTTTGCATTTGGACGACACGGCGGCACCATGACCTGCGAAGACAGATGACTGCCTCTTCCCAACTGGCGAAGGCAGTATTCAGTCCCAGGGCTTTCACGAAGCATGTGATAGATTGCGTTTCTTTTGATTTCGGCACACTCCTCGCTTGATACCCTTAGACCGAGATGTGGGGAGCTGGAAGACGTTGACAGCAAGCAGTGGTGCGGACACGGATCTAGGTTCTTACACAGAACACTGGATCTGGACACAGCATCACAACGATTATGTTTTCGCCGTCTACCTGGGTTTTCCTTTCCCCCTTTACCCCGAGGGCATTTTGCGCGCTTTCACGATAGAGTGTCATGATATCGCCGTGCAGACACATAGACAAAAGTGGATTTCTCGGTTCTCTGGTGACGAATCGCTCGCTGGTCCTCATGGGGATGGGGACCAGAGGGAGAGCGATGAGCGCACGGCAGGGAACGAAGGATGACGGTCAACGACAGGACGGTTATCTCTGTTTTTTTTACACGTCGGAGAGCACGAGCGTTGCCGCGCGACGCCCACAGGTTATGGATTTTGGTTTGGGCGACACGGCATGGAACGGAAAACAAAAGCTCTTGCTCTTTGCAAGTCAGGGACATGGACATGACGAAGGCTTTGACCTGGCCGGGATGGAATGGCCGGGCCATGAGGCTTCTGAAGACGGGACCACGAATGCTACGAAAGGGAGTAGCCGTGGACTCAGTTCCCGTGGTAGAACAGACAACCAGACTGGACTGAGGAGTCCAAGTAAAAAAACGCATTGCATTTACTCTTTTGTCTTTTGATTTGACGTGATGTGATGTGCAAGTTGGAGATGCATGGATGTCATGGATGATCCAATCGGAACAGGCGTGTTATTTGCCAAGGCTGTTGAAGACTGTCGGAAAGAAGGGCGGCACGCGGGTCGGGTGAGGAAAAACGAGTGCAAAACGTCATCTTAACCTCCCATAAGAGTAGCTATAAATGTATAATAAGAATAGTAAAATATTAACCTAGAGCATTGTCTTTAGAAGATATCTTCTAATTTCATCGTATTCTTATAAATTATTTTATAATAACATACGTAGTCTTGTGAATTATTTTATGATGACCTGAATAGCAATCTCGACGAGGACCTTCAGTTTTTGGTGCCTCACTTACCAAGGTATGTATTCAAGCTTGACTGGTGTGGGCGGAAACGGAGGGAGCTGGAGGCGTGCCGGTGTCCCAAGACCTGATCAGCTGGTGGCAGCAGCTGGCCCCTCCATTCCGGGGCTTACACGTCAGGGAGTGAGGCTGGCTGAAGGCTGACAGACATGAAATGGAGAGATTTTACGGCCAAGGTTTTTGAAAGCAGCGCAATTATGATACGATAGATGGTTATGGATTATGGTAGATCCATTATCTATCTGTCTTGACTTCAACCGGTTGATAGAAAATGAATATGATGACGTTGAGCCAAGTTCCTGTCAAGAGGCAGCCAGCCAAGAACGTAGCAGCCCCCCGTTCCCGTTGGAGCTTCCCCACTACCACTGCCACTGCCGTGCCTTCCTACTTCCTACAGATGCCGCCTCGGTGATTTCCCCGCCCAAAACTTGAGACTTGCCAACTCCAACGTTTGATGAAACCTTGGTCAAGTTCTTCCTTGCGCTTCTTCACCTCCCTGGAGAGTAGAGCGCGCATACTATATTCAACGCCGCTGTAGGCCTTTACTCTGCTTCCATCTCTTTACCTCTTCCCCAACCGCCGAAGCGCACGACAGTCTCGGACCTGACTATACCGAGCAAGTAGCCAACGATGGGCGTCTTTGACAGCCTCGACTCGGGTCTCACCGAGCTGCTCGGGCAGTGGAACATCTACTCGACTGGCCTAGTGACGCTCCTTCTCGCTCTTGTCTCGTACCGCGTCATCGCAACCCGCGAACCCGATGTGCATCCCATGCTCCTGGCCCGCCAGGCAGTCCCGTCTTCAGTCCGAAATGAGGGAGAGAGTCCCGTATACCGATCACAGGCTGCCCCCCACGGCATGCCCCTCAACGGCGGCCTGAATGTCAAGGATTCCGGAGCTTCCAAGTGGTCTCGCGGTCGCAACGGCGACCTGAGGGATGTCTGGAGGAAGGCGGCCACTGGTGGTGAGGACGGTGCCACGGGACGGCTGTTGACGGTTTTGGGATCCCAGAATGTTGTTGACCACAAGCTTGGTACGAGATCAGCTTCTTCTGTGGGTAAACTTGGAGTCACTAACTTGACCAAGAGGACATCACCCGACAGATCAACCTCATCGGACAGCACATTGCGGAGGCCGGCGGTATTCGAGTTGCCGTTTACTTGCCAAACTCGATTGAGGTCCTGGTGACGCTCTTCGCCTGCAGCTTCTACCCGAACTTGACCACCGTCTTGATCCCATTCGACGTCTCCAACGACGAACTTGTTTCCATGCTCCGCCGTTCCGCCGTCGATACCTTGATTACCGCTCCGGGCTCGTTCCCCTTCGATGCTGTTATCCAGGCCTACCCTTCCCTGCGACAGCTCATCTGGGTCACGGACGAGGGAAGCAACCACATGGACTGGAATGAGGTGCCTGAGGGCACCGGCAGCAAGATCAATGTTGCTACCTGGCAGGATATCATCCGTGATGCTCCCGCGCATGCTGGTAGCGAGCTGCCAGAAACTGATCCTGAAAAGACTCCCATGGATGTTGTCACCTTTTGGCAGACTGAGCCCGGTCAGGTTGAGGAGATGGTGCGCTTCACCCAGGCAAACCTGGTTTCTGGCATTGCTGCTCAGCTCGCGGCCATTCCCACCAAGGAGCGCATCAACCATTCTGACCTCTTCCTTCCTGCCGACTCTCTCGCCAATGTGCACACTCTAGTCCTCACTCTGACGGCATTGTACTCGAATGCCTCGGTTGCCCTGAACTCGGTCGCTGGTAGGTCCCCTGATCTGGTGCTTGCAACTCAGGGGGTTGCACCCACGATCATTGTGGCAAGCCCCGATGCGCTGCTTGCAACCCATGAGGAGTCTACGTCCAAGCTGTCTTCACCCATGGCCAAGGCTTCTCACATCCTCGCCACGCGATCTTTGGTTCTGGAAGGAATCCACTCTCCGTCAAACTTGCTGTCCGGCTTCTCCTCTGGCGCATCTCCGGCTCTTGGAACGACTCCTGGCAAGCTCCGTCTCGTGTACGCTGCTGAGCGTGCGGGATCGGATACCCCCCTCTTGTCGGCCACTGTTCTGTCGGATCTCCGAGTTTTTACAGGGGCCAGGGTTGTGTACGCCTTGACGGCTGCCAAGGTGGCTGGCGCCATCAGCCAGACGGCATTCTTCGACTATCGACTCTGCAATGACGTCAAGAGCCACTTCGGATCGCCGCTCACCAGTGTGGAGGTGTTTTTGAAGGATACGGGTGCTCACAAGACGACCGATGAGAAGATTGAAGGCGATGTGAGTTTATATCTAGTACCATTTGTAACTTGGGACATGTCACTAACTTGATGCAGATTGTGGTGAGGGGACCTTGCGTCGCAGGAGGAGAGGCCAATATTGGAATTCCCGGAAAGATTCGAGACGACAACACGCTTGCCTATGCTTGATGGTCATATAAGTGGCCAGAAAGCAATGACGATTATGATGAATACCGGTTGATATATGGTGTGAATGCTTATACTGGTTATTTATTTGGTAGTCTTGAGAGTGGACATTTCTTGGTATGGGTTTAAGGAGGTTTCTTTACTACTAGGTGGGGATGGTGTCAAGCCTCTGCTTGGCAAATATTGGTCTCGGCGGTGTCGGGGATTCTAGCCCTACGGCCAGAGAGCGTAGATGAGGGTTTCTACAAATACAGGTCTTTTTATTGATATCTTTAGATCTTGATGCTGTGTCACGCGACCATTGTTGTTGGGTGGAATATGGGAGGTCACCTACCCTAAACATGTCATTGCACGAAATTGCGCTGGCCCGTTCACGAGAATGGAAGGTGTGTTTAGATGATGACGTCAAAAGAATGGAGCGGGCTGGAGATGACGGCTGACTATTGTAGATCATAATGTGATGAACAATCACGAGATGGTGGGATCAGCAACGATCATTGACGGCGTTGTTGGTCTATAAATGTGGTTGTCGATAACATCACTTTTCTTTGGGCTTGAAACCCCAAGGAGCAAAGGGGAAAAAGGAACACGACGGAATGGGAGGGCGGGCAGTCAAGCGAGTGGATGTCTCAGCTGCACAGTCCACGTGGAATCGGCCGAGATGGTTGCACTGAATCCAGATGGAAATTAGCGCTAAGCCCCGGGGCCAAGGGCCAAAGGGCGTTTTCCTTTTTTTTCTTCCTCGAGGCTTGCTTTGGCAGATCTGATGCTCGATCCTTTCACCCGTGCCCTTGGGTTGCTACTAGGCACGGGAGAGTCGATCCTTCGAATGTCGTACTCGGCACCGTCTGTCCTGCCAAGACGGGCAAGGGATCCGACAGACTGGGAAAAAGAAAGGAAGACATGGAGGCAAGAGCGAGAGAGAGAGAGTCAGTCATAAAATGGGGTGAAATGACAGGAAAGATTGCAATGTCATGGGAGGAGACACAAGACCAAGACAGACGCCCCTGTCCCTGCGAGTACCCCCCTTGGCCCCTGCAGCTTTTCCACTTCCAGCGGAGCGGATGCGGGCTTGTTATTCCCGGTTTGGTAGCGAATGTGACAAGGGATCGAGGGGTAATGTCGCGGGAAAGAATGGAAGGATGAAGCTGGTTCTTAGGAGATGAGATGAGGAGGAGAGGTCATTCATAATGGCGAGGAAAACATTAGGGCTCCCCCTCAGCAATAGATTCTAGGTGTAATAGAGCTTGTAGCTACCTAGGTAGCTAGTGCTTCCAGAGGCGACCTGAACTTACAAATGACTAGCCGACAACAGGCAGCCTAGACTTGGCTAGCGCTGAAATAGATCAGACGGACTTCCCATCTTCTGCGGTTCTAGGTACCCAGCAATAAGGGTCCATAGCCGAAGGTACCTCGCATTGGCAGATCAGCTTTTGCGCTATAGAACCCAGCAAATATTAACAATGGAACCCGGCCAGAGGCACAGAGAGAGGAGATGATCCCGCAATAGGGGACCTTCCGCCACGCAGATGCTACTCCAACTGGGCTAACGTTTGACTGTATTGGTCTAGTATCCCCATTTACCTTTTTTTCCCATTCACTTCCCTTCTCCCCCATGCTCTGGGCTTTCTTGTCATCCATGCTTCGAACGGGTCCTCCGGCCAAGCCATAGAATACCACACCACCAAAGGCAGTCCACCACCACCACCTTCTCCTCTTCCCTTCCCATAACACCACCTCTCGGACTTCAGTTTCAACAACTCCAACAACTGGTCGAGTCGAGTCGTCGAGTGCCATGAGATCGCCTTGAAAGGGGGAACATCAACAACAACATCGGACGGGAAGCTTTCTTATCTTGTCACCTTCTTCCCCCCGCTCCCCCTTTCGGCGACGCTATCTAGCTCTCTCTGTCTCTGTCTCCCATTCTTTTTTTTTTCCCACCCCGCGTGTGTCTGTCGCTCACATCCAGATCCAATCCCAATCACCTCACACATTGGCCGACAAGCTCTCCCTCGTCGCATCTGGATGTCGCAACTCCTCGTCGCTTTCGCGCCCGCTCACGCAAAGCACCCTCGTCCGTCCACTCGCCCCTCGATGAGCCATCATGACCGTTCGGCGGCAACGGCCACCGCCAAACCCGCCGGGGCGAACAGCTCCAACACTTCGGCGGCTGCTCGCGTGCCCGCCGGCATGAAGAAGATATCGAGGCTGTTCGCCTTTACGCGCCTCGGCCGCGGCCGCCCCGACAGCGCAAACGGCCATCACCCCGAATGGGATTCGGCTTCTACCCGTGAGAGCTCACCAGACGTTCACCAGCTCACATCGCGACGGCGCCGCGCGGAGCCAGAGTTGAGGAAGCCTGCTAGGAACGGTCTAAGCCTCCTCGTTGCTGACGACGACCACCCGCCCTGCTCCATCTGCGCGACCATCGATTTCCCCTGCTTGCTAAACTGGCGGCCCGGCCAGCCGCGACCCTGGATCCCGCTGGCTCACACCCTCGCAGAGTTGTCGGCCTGCCCCTACTGCATCTTCTTCCAGGCCCTGGTGGGCGCTGAGCCTGACTTGACACGCAAGTTCACACCCTACCTGCGCATTCGGCAGGCATTTGAGCGTCTCGGTGTTGGAGAGAAGCATGAGCTTGGAGGCGCCGTATTGTTCGAGGTGACCACCAAGAGCAAGACCCTGCCATGGGGCTACATTGTTCGAGTCGTCGAGGGGAACGACGACGTCGCTGGGTATAGAGAGGCCACTCCCGCGATTCGAGGCCGCATCATCCCGCCCAAGCTTGACCCCGCGCTGCCCCGGACTTGGATCGACTTTTGCTTGACGAATCACTCCCACACGACGTGCGGTTCCCGAGGGCCACCGATCCGAGGCCTCAAGCTGATTGACTGTCGCGAGGAGGAGGTGGTGTTCGTGGACGACCTCAATGCCGGAGCGATCGAGTATGTCACGCTGAGCTATGTACGGGGCAGTCCCTCCGAGATCGAGTCAGATCAGCTCAGCAGCTTGCCTGAGGTGCTGCCTCCATTGGTAGCCGACGCCATGTCCGTGACGAGGTCTCTTGGGTATAGGTATCTCTGGATCGATCGGTACTGCTTTCCTCAGTACAACGCCGCAGAGCGACGGCGGCAGTTGGACAAGATGGGCGAGATCTACTCCCGCTCTACTCTCACCCTCGTTGTTGCGGCCGGCGAGGGCATCTCTGACGGTATTCCTGGCATCAGCGTCCCGCGCGAGGAGCAATTGTCGCTCCAGACTGACGCTGGGTACTTTACTACCTCGCTCATCAGGCCCGATGCTGAAGTAGCAAACTCCAAATGGGCTTCTCGCGGCTGGACATATCAGGAGGGCCTGCTATCCCGCCGCCGCCTCGTCTTTACTCCTTCACAGATCTACTTCCAGTGCCAATCCCTCCACTGCCACGAAACCATCTCTTATCCTCTCAAGACGAAGCCTGCCCTCAACCTGGGCCGCGTATTCCCCCTTGACGGCGCGGGCACTCGCACACGCGACTACAAAAACCAGGTCAACGGGTACCTCAACCGAGAATTCACATATCCGGATGATCGCCTCGATGCCTTCAGGGGCGTCCTGGATCAATACGCCCACATGGATCCTCCCATGGATAATATCCTTGGTCTCCCCCTCTACCACGCCAAGGACTTTAAGAACATGCCCTCTTCACCCACCCGAACAGATCGTCTTGCCATTGGCCTCGGCTGGCGACTGGATCCCGCAGGCGACACTGAGGTATCAACACATCCGATGTGTCTCCAAGGCCCATTCCCCTCCTGGACCTGGCTTGGTTGGAAGATTCGTCCCGAATATACCGGTTACGGCCCCTATTTCAACCTGTACCAGGTCGGCGAGGACACACCTCTCATCGACAACATCTCTGCTGTGCCTAGGATGACCATCTCGGTTGGTTTCAAGGACGATAGAGTCCTCTCCTGGGAGCAACACGCCGACGCAATCACCGCACGCGCAACACCAATCTCTTTCCTCCGCCTCAAGACCTACTCCTTCTACATCCGCTTCACTGTTCGACCTCCCACCGCCGACTCGGCCTCGTCCTCCTCATCCACCTCAAACGCCACCCTCACCTCTCCAGACCTCCGTGATACCCTCCGACCCTCCCTGGCCGCCATGCTCCTACGCGCCGGCTCGGATGCTGAGCCCCCACCCGGTGAACACGAGCTCATCGGCGCCTTCATCTCGGGCCGGGACTGGGTGATCGACGAGACGTACGAGTCGGCAAACGTTCTTGTCTGCGGCCGCCGCAACTGGGAACCTGATGGCGAGCTTGTCCGCCTGGGTACCATGGAGCTCGGCGTCGGCGGGCTGATGGGCGTTGACGAGGACACGGCTGTCGTCAAGGGAGCCTTGAACGAGGAGAAGAGGCTGGATGTTGAGCTGAGGGAGCTCGACATCTACTAAGCTCTCTATAACGATTCCCCATATGATTATCACATCTACATTACAACTGCAACTTAACTGCACTACAACTACAACATTTCCTTGCTACATGTCATACCCCCTGTATGCACAATACACAACTCGACTACATGCTACCAAGACATATACGCTCATATGTACAACCTACCTACACCAACCATATATATATATTTAATACCTCTGTTTGTTTAGACTGGGAACAGGATGGCAAGACGAACGCATAGACGCATGCATGTATGAATGGCTGGACGGCCGGGTCGGGGTGTTTATCAGGTTTTTCTGCTTCTTCTAGATACCATCTCACATGTCATAGGTACTGTACATGGGATAGCATCGTGTGGAAATCAATACTATTAATGTCCTGGGTATCTTTTTTAATCTCTGGCCATGGTGTCAGTGAAATCAACTCTCACACTCCCATCTCTAGAATTGCTCGCTTGGTCAAGTCCTCCTGGACCCATCCCATGATACGGCTTCCAACATCCCCAACCAGCTGCTCATAGTGTTGCCCAGGGAAGAACAGTCCGCAGTGGGCTCCGACCTCGTCCACGTCAGCCATGAAGACGTCGACCCACGTCGGATCCGTCACTTTGCTGCCGTCTCTGGGAAGGTTGCAGAACTTGCGCAGCTTCTTTGGCCTCGACGACCCGAGGTCTCGAGCCTCGGCGATAACCTCAGCCTCCGCAGCGCGCCGGTGATGTTCTTCCAAATCTCGAGCCTGCTGCTGCTCTGCGGCAGCCTCCTTCTCCACGCGGCGCTGCTCGTCCCGGGCCTCCCGCCCAGCCTCCTTGAGAGCTTCCTTTTCCTGGCGCGCGGCCTCCTTGAGGGCCTTGTCGGCTTCCTTCTGCGCGCGGCGGCGGCGCTTCTCGAGGAGCTTCTCGCGCTCGCGGACGGCTTTGGCGTGGTCCTTGACGGCATGCTCGTAGGCGCGCTGGAGGCGCTTTGCTTCCTTCTCGGCTTGCTTGCGCTCGTCCTTGTCGGTGTAGACGGTGACGTCGGGGAGCTCAGGAGGGGTTGGAGGGTCGGGGAGGGGGGCGAGTTCGACTTCTTCGCTGGGACGTGGTTGATCTGAAGGAGCAGTAGGTTCGTCGATGGGAGTGGGGTCGATATCGTGCATGGATAGTCGGTTGATGTCTGAAGTGATATCCTCTGTGTCGTTCTGGGCGGTGTTTGCGTGAGCCGGTGAATCTTTGTGGGTTGCGTCGAGGAGAGTTTGATGGTTGGTTGCGTTGCCCATTGTATCACGGTGCTCTATCGTAATGCTCGGCCTGGGACTCTCCTGGCTGGCGCGGAGATGGTCTTCAGTCGTACTAGGCTGTAAAAAGGAAGAACCAGGACCAAGAGCCGTATCTGGCGTGCTAAACCCCGATTGCTGAGAAGACGCAAACTCGTCGGGAGTCCCAGCCTTCGGCGTCTCCGTCTTGGGGCGGCCGGTGCACAGCGTGTAGTAGTTGACAAAGCGCACTCTAGTCGTGGGCGCACGGGGGTCCCGGTTTTGATCTTGGAGCTGGAGCTCGTCGACGTCCTCGAGGGCACGGAGGCGGGCGTATCGGGACTCAAGACCAGTGAGGTCGGCAAGACAGCTGCCGAACTCGAGGTACGAGACGACGTGCTTGGCGGCAGCTTGCACGAGTCCTTCAGAGCGGTACTTGGAGGCGAAGTGAAGCATGCGGCGCACAAAGGGGCGCTCTTGAAGGGCAGAGTCGTTGAAGAAGGGTTGGTTGAAGAATGAGTCGTGGGGTAGCTGCGAGTAGGATGTTGAAGTTGCGGATGAGGGGCTCCCAGGGACGGAACTGTGGGAGGTCGTGAGGTTCAGAGACGAACTGTCAGGGCTGGTAACTTCCGAGGTCCCATATGGAGCGTTGAGGTTGGCATTCTCTTGGCTGTGGTCCTGGGGCGTTGCTGCAGGTTTGAACAAACTTGATATGCCGGATACGACAATGCCTGGATGAAGACCAAGAAAGGGGCAGTCCATGGAGATGTGTCCTATAATGCGATGCTTGAAGGGATATGTGCTATACGGGCTTGGGTTTGGCTGCGAACATGGGAATCAGTACCTTGACAAGGACAGAGAGAAGAGTGACCATACCATGAGGATAATATCGGCAGCCAAGATGCCACCCATTGAATGTCCCACCAGGACGACATCCGTGGTTGGAGACTCGTGAGGAGTCAGCCATTCACTAAAGTTGTCTCGAGCAACGTCGACAGCACGATACGTCTTGTAACGCGGATAGATCTTGGAGTGGATGACATGTGAGTCGACGAGCAGGTTGGTCAAGAGAGCATGGACGTGAGCCGGGAACGAGCGGAAGGACTGATCATTCCCGAGGAAGCCATGGAGGTAGATGACGAGCAGTTTGCGCCGACCCTGATGATCTCCAGCGGATGCCTGTAGGGGGGTTTTCTGCAGCGAAGCTTCTGAGGGGTACACGGGGAGGAGGGACTGCGTGGATGAGGAGCGGGGATCAGGAGCTAGCCAGGCGCCGGAGGCCGGAAGCCTGGACGGATACGGCCCGGGCGGAGATGGAGACGGTTTGTATTCATATGCCGCCGGACCCGGAGAGTACGGAGGTTGTTGGACGGAATACGGCGGCATATGAATACAAACC
>JAANQP010000683.1:0-33978 GCA_011320165.1 Fusarium protoensiforme | reverse complement strand
AGGGGGGGGAAGAAGAGGGGCGCAGGGTAAAGTTCATAGTCTCCTGGAACTAACACAACTCAGATCCAAACCTTGCAGCGGTAGCAACATGGCGTTTCCAAAAGAGCACGGCACGGCATTGGCATTGGCATTCCCTACAAGACGGGGGGGGGTTCTGACATGTCCGGGAAGGGAGAAGACGGGGGGGGCCAAATGTCCAAGCCATCCCCATCCCATCCATCGGTGGTCTCAGATGGACGGGCCAGAGACATGGTCCGAAACTCAAAGGGACCTTGCTTACCTTGACTCTCGCGTTGAGCTAGGTGTCAAGGGTCCAGGATGCCAAGGAGCGAAGAGAGATATGCTTTCTTTTTTTGTCCGAGAGCATGTGCGTGTGTCTGTCTGTTCTGTTCTGTCTCAATTCCATAAATGGCATCATGGTGCAGTCATGAGGCGGAATGGCGGGCATGTCATGCCGTTTGACTTTGATATTTTGACAGCCCTTTTTCAGCTTCTTGGGAACGTGACGAGAAACATGGCCCCGACGACCCGTGCGTATGTGTGTGCCTGTGTGTGTGCCTGACTGAGTGTGTGTGTGTGTGTGTGTATCTCTGTAAGCCGGCTATTCTCTCCAAGCCCCTCCCCAGTAGCATTTCAACAACGAGTTGTGGCTTTTCCAAGGATAACCGGTCCGGATGTGTCTGCTGTCACATCAGCCTCCTCGGTTGCTGCCAGCCAGCCAGCCAGCCATCCCCCATCTCATCCCATCCTCGCTCGGTTGCCATCATTGCAGCCCCAAGGACCAAAAGCTCCGTCCCCAGATATGTTCTCGCTCCTCACGGCGCCGCCCCCTCGTTCCCGTCAATCCACTCGCTCTTGCGCTTGAGTGCACCGTTGCCGGACTCCACCCCTCCTCCGTTTGTGCCGTTGGCCGCCTTGCTGCTGTTACCGCCGCCGCAGCCTCCCCGGAAACCGTTCAGCAGCCGCTCCAGCCCGTGGATGCCCAGTCCCGCAAAACCCCGGCCGGCGCTCTCCCGCTCGCCGATGGCGATGACCGCTCCGATGAGGTCGTGGTTGATCTCGTCGTCGATAACACTGTCGTGCTTGTACTTGGGGTGCACATCGATCAAGTTGCGGATCCACCGAGCTGTCGTGTCAAGGTCGCCGCTTGCTCGCTTGGAGATCAGGTCCAGGTATGTCGAGAGGTGACACCTGGTCGTGACGTCCACGTTGACGCTGTCGAGGTAGCTCTCGACGATGGGGATCAGACCGGGAAAGTCGCCCGATTCCGATCCGTTGATGATGTCGTTGACTGTCATCTCTTCGTACTCGAGCTCCACGGGTCCTCCGGGGGATGGGGGTCGGCTGGGGTGAGCTGAGCCAGGCCGGCTGTCCTCGCCAAACACCGTGTTGGCTCTCGAAGGTCGACTAGGGAAGGGATTCCGTCGGAAGTAGAACTTTTCCTTCAAGACTGCATCCACGGCGTGGGCACGCTCCATGTTCTCATCAACCTTCTTGATGGGGATGTAAAAGTTGAGGTCAAACGACAAGATGGCACGCGTGACGAGCACCATAAAGACGGAGAAGGCGGCGTTCTCAAAGTCCGTGATCTGGATCTCCATGGACCGGAACTCGACTCGCCATCCGATGTTGTTTTCGGCAGGCGGCGGCTTGAACCGCATGTGCTGCCAGTTAGTTGACTGGATATTCTCAAAGTGGTCCGTCTTGGTGAGGTCCAGCTCTTGGAGGTCCTCCTCGAAGACGACAATGGGGTCTCGGATAAAGAGGTGCGCAAAGTGTGTGGCAAGTCGGTCATCCATGCCGCCCTCTAGAAGCTGAGCCTTGATGGCTGGGTCAAACACCAAGTCGGGATCGAGATACTCGTTCCTCAATCGTGGGTCCGTCGAGATGTACGTCGAGTTGGACGCATATCGTGACTTGGGTATCCTCCGCTGACCCTCCTTCAGGGGCTGTGAGAATGTGAGCAACAATTCCTTCTTCTTCTTCTACAAGTGTAGAGCCCTCCACATACCTTTTCTCCTAGTTCTTCTGGCGTTCGACAGTCGACAGCGCGGCTGATCTGGTTCCACCGCACATCCGTGTTGGCAAGGAAGCCCTTGTACACGGGTGTAGCAGCAGTCAAGGCGAGCATGATGGGGCCCAGGGGGCTCAGCTGGTCGTAGAGCTGCCTTCCTTCGGTGATGTTCTTGGCCTGGAAGGTGATTTGGAGACAACAGCTGCCCATTCCAAAGGCCATGGCATCCATATGAATAAAGTCATCAGGGGCCGCCCCGTTGCGCACATCGTCATCCTCCGGCCAGTTGTGCATGTCAAAGTTGACGGTGGGATCCTTCCAGGGGCTCGGTGTGTTCTTGTCGTGGAACACAGGCACGTTGACCTGGACCTTGCGGCCACGGCGAGAGCGGATGTTGGCCGCCAGAGTAGGGAATCTGATGTGAGGGTTGGCGATCTCATCTGGAACGAACTGAGAGCGCAGGCGAGGTCCCGAGGGCGGGTAGTATGGGTCGGTAAACTGCCCCGGGACACCAATCTGAGGGAATGTAGTGAGAGTGATGGGATACTCGGTGGACAGCATGTGCTCCTTGGCAATCTTCCTTCTCAGCTTCATGTCGGGCTCAACGTCCAGCAACTCCTTGAAGCCAATGCCCCAGGGCTTACCTGGGGTTGCCTCGAGCATGAAGCGGCCAAACTCGGGGTGGAATACGGGAATGGTCCTTGACCTAGTCAACAGTCAGCACTCTCGAATATCGAAGCAGAGGCAGGGGAGGTACTTTTTCTTCGTCTCGGCATCTTGGAGATCAGGGACGCAGCCACCCTCCTTCTTAAGCTCCTTATCGGCAGCTAGTGCCTCGAGAATCTCTGCCTGCCGGAGAGAAAGGAAGACTTTTTGGTTGTCTTCCGAGTATGTCACAACCAGATACTCAACCTGGACAGAGTGTGAGTTGTGTGTCGAGACTTTCACTTCGTAACTGGAAACTGACCTCATCGCCCCATAACAAGGCATCGCGCTCCTTTCCCTTTGCCTTGTTCCAGATTTCGAGAAGTTGCTGTTTGAGTTGCATACGTCAGCACCCATGTCTGGGCGCGTCATTGCCAGTGACCTCATCCACCAGCCACTGACACAAACAGGGTATTCTAAACAACAATGAGAGGCTCACCTTGATGCCCCATTCTCGGACTTGGGGAGCGCGCTTTTTGGCCTCGGGCCAGTCGAGGGCGGTTCCCAATGCTCTGAAATGAAGTCAGCTTTCTGATGCTTCTGAGCAGTACCAGACAGGCACTCTTGAACTTGTGAGTGATATAACTTACAGCAGACCCATGGTGACGAGTTTGGAGTTGAAAGTGACTGAATGTGGTCGAGAGTTGAATTTTCGGGTCTAGGAAGTTGGCGTCTGAGTCTGGTTGGTGGCCCAGAGACGCCGTCTCAAAGTGCTGGGCTCTAGTAGGCGTTTACTCGGAGGTTCGGAAAAGACAACCCAGAAAGGTTAAAACAAGCGAAAAACAGCTGATAAAATAAAGATATGATGGTAACAAAAAAATGCTAATGAGATTAATAGAAGGAAACACAACCTAGGTTTCGAAGATGGCGAATGATGTCGTATATACTCGTCAGTGAGTGAGAGCGAGACCGGCGAAATGCCGCTAGGCGGGGGGAAACGCCAAGTGCCGGGGGGGGTTCGATATTTCGATTTGACAAGAAAACTGGTGATATCCGGGTGAGAGAATCCCTCAATTGAGAGTCCCGAACAAAAGATGAGGCGGAAATCTCTGGCGCAATACGCGCTCTAGTCCGGTATCGCCTCGTCGCACCGATGGGTGGATGGTTGGTGAGCGACGACCCGGAGGCGTCGCCGAGGCTGTCGCACGTGAAGAGTTGAGACTTGGGAAGCCAGGCGGGCCGTGTAGATCGTCAAGCGGCCCTCTTTTTGGTCTCTCTTTTTTTCCGGGGATGGTTAAGAAGAACGAGTCAAGGTGATGATAATGGAGAGAAGAAAGAAAGAAAAGAGGGAATCGCTTATTAACCACAAGCTCTTGACAGGTCAGGTCGTGGGGTTCCTCTCTCGTCAGGAAGCGCCGAAGAGGAACGGGACGGGATGGAGCGATTACGGTGATGGTGGTGTTGTCTGTGGATCCTTCAGTGGAACAATTCTCTTGCTCGACTCGTCGCCTCTAACTCGAATCGTCTCGCCTCCCAAGCATCGTCGTTCGGCTTGTGGTGGTTGTTGCTGGGCGGACCTCTTTTTTTTCTGTGATGCTTAGAAATCCGGTCGAATCAGATAGAGCGCCGATTGCATCATCGCCTCTTAGACCCGATGCGGTATCCGAAACTGCGGCGCTAGCTGCAACGGGGCGGCGCTCGTGGGGGGGCTATAAACGATACCTTGCGGCGACTCCGCTGGTGTCGTGGTTGTCTAGGGTAGGGTCAATTGCGTGAGATGTTGTGAGTCTGGTGTTGAGCTGTTTGTGGATATATATATCCATTGCGTGTGTTGTTGGTGATTAGATGTTGGGCGTGGCCATGATAGTAAACTCGCCGTGAATATCTACACACTACTGTACTTACATACATCTCCGAGGCGTAGCAAGGGCCCAATCAAAGTGGCCCTCGCCTAATATTGCTTGCACCTGCGGAGACCACTCGGCATCGTGTCCACCCGGGCTGATTACAATAGCATCCTCATCTGCGCGAATATGTAAGCGAGTTGATGAATCTCTGACTGACAAACCCATACGCCCTATTTCCGACAACCGCCTCAAACCTCGGCGTGGTTGCGTTGCGGTTACGAGATGTGAACACCGGCTTCCGACGTGTGGAGTCGTTGCCCCAGATTCAATTCCCCTTCTCCAGACTTTCAACTGTGTCTGTGGATGCCCCAAGACTAACATCAAGTTTCGCCGATACAATACCTTGATTGATAGTCGAGAACTATGTCGGCGGCACAACCACTGCGTGGAACCAAGGGGCCGAGCTCGGGTGAACTGTGCTGTTAACCTCAGCCTCTTGAGGAACCGTTCCCTCATACATTGTCGTCATAGCCATTTCCAACGGCTGATTGGTCTTCTCCGGTCCTTACTCCCTTCCAGAAGACGACGCCAATGCATCTCCGATCTATGCCCGTCGCTTCCTATGAATATACCGGGTCGCTTACCTCGATATTCAAAGCCCGAGGCGCCACTTGAAGCGCGACGACGTCCGCGGCGCAAAGACCACCGACATCAGGGAAATCGATGACCCGAGGCACACGGTGCTCAGCGGTCTCCTCTAGCTGAGACTCCAGCCCGGTCTAGAGCGTTGCAAGCTGCCGCTCCCTTCCCATCTCCGTCGTAGACCTGCGAGTCGCCCATTCCTGATGATGCGGCATTTCACTGGCTGCGGGCCAACAAGGTGCGGTAAGCATGCGGAAGGGATGCTGCAGATGGAGGGGGATGGACACTCCGCCCTCCCACACACAGTCTGGGGGACTCGACCGTCGACTTATGGGGGGCCATGGCGATGTGGCCCAGTTTCTCCTTGTCAAGTTTTGAGTGAAACTTGGCGAATGATAGGCGGCTGGGTTCAAGGGGGCACTCTTGTTGGTGGCTTCCTCTACCAGACGGCCGGTCCCGTGAGCATACATTCCAGCGAGATTTCATGGGAATCAGCAAGTTGGGAGGTGAAATGTGCGAATGCCATGCCGAGAAACAGAGCACGGCAGCCTGCACGAGCTAACCGCTCCAAGGAATGGTTAGTCCCTGGGCACAAGTCTTGGTGAAGCCTGAGACGCCTCTGCTTCTCACACAACGCAAATGAGCGTAGTTGCCCAGGTCTCGATGGTTCATCCGAGACAAAAAGACCCAGCACCTATCAAACAATTGCCGAGTTTCGAGAACCAGCAACTATAATATGCCTGCTGGATACTCGGAACGTTCGGTCGTCTGGTTGTCGAGCTGGTTGAACTGCCGATACTATCAAAAGCACGGGACACTGGAATTGACTTTGCTGCCAACCCAAACCTTCAACTTGCCCTTCCTTCCACCACCCTTCACCCAGCGGCCCCTTCACCTGGACTGGACTGGACGGGCTGAAGGCTCGCTCGCTTGGATCTCTGCATTAGCACCGCGGGTCCGCAGCCGCGGGTTGCGGGGTGCATGGCTGCTCTCTTGGTGTGCGCCCACGCCCGCGAACTCTATCGCGAGAGAGCGACGATCACCACCAGCCGCACGACCCCTCCAAGCCTCGAAACCCAGAGCTGGGCTTGTCTCGCTCCCTGATAAGAGATCGGCAGAGTCGTACGATGACCACGAGGCGAGACACTGGAGGGAGATGTCAGCTGGTGTTGTTGTTGAACAAGGTGGATGGGAGTAAGAGTTGAGGGAAGCTGAATAAACGCAGCATGGGCTTCTCCTAATGCCAACAGACTAGATGGCAATGATAGTCCGGAGATGGAATGCCGGCAAAAGAAATGGTGGACGACGGGGCAGCGGACCGTGTTGGTGGTGATGTTCCTTCGTGCTGTTAGTCGATGGCGCTAGAAGATTGCCATGTGAGTCGATACAGCGTGGTAGGGGTAACTATGTAAGCCGCACTATGAGAATAGAAGCATCTCATGTCCTTATCGAGGCGAAGCCCAAGCCCGGCCAACCAGAAGGCCTTGAGGAATCTCACCGGTCGAATCTCTGCTGGTCGTGGTCCCCCAGTGCCAATAAAGACGGACCATGACAGGCAGACACAATCTCTGGGGCATCGACAACGTCAGTCTCTCTCATCAACCTCGTCACAGATCCCCAGAGACGTGTTTCGACACCCTCTCCCCGTGTCACCGTGCTTCTCCCCCCCCCCGGCAGCCAGCGCCCAACAATGCCGTCGTCTGGGGCCCGGGTGCCCAAGTGTGGCTCCCTCCCCCTTGGACGTCCGGACCGGACCCCGGTCTCTAATAGCTCACGAGGCCGAGGCGAGGCGAGTCGGCTACGGACCACCTGTGATGAGTGAAAGGACGCCCTGACGATCCTCATGACACTGTAGACTTTTTTTTTCTCCTGCGTGGCCAACCGGGCTCGTCAATCCATCATCTCGGAGCATCACATCGGCCCATTTCGAGGACAAGCCCCCCAGCTTCTTCGGCGTCCTGCTGCCATGGCCGTGGGACACGGGAGGACGGTACGTCAGCCCAACGGCTACTGGCGACAGGGACCAGGGGAGCACGGGTCACCACGAGACCTGGGAGAAGCAGCTAGGGTAATACTTTATGCACGAGGTGGCTGCCTCTGACTCTTTTGGAGATGCATAAAGCTCCTCTGTTGTTATTGTTGCCAGGTCGGTGATACTGTGTCGCCCGGGAGAGCATGAACCAGAGTGTTTATTCGATACTGGGTCCTCGTACCGGCGTGGCATATCAGCTGCTGATATGGGTGGTTTCAACCAGTGACGTTGCCCTCTAGGGGATGAATGCATGAAACACAAGAGGGGCGGAAACGCAAAAAAGGAAAGAAGGGCTCAAAGAAGCGTTATCATCCTCAAGGTACCCAGATATCAGACGTGGTCCCTGACATATGTCACTTTCGTTCCCGATGGAGATAAAAAGATTAGACACGCCCGTTGGTACATAGGTAACCAAAGTTCCTCCTCCAAGTTGGGCTTCAGCCAGTGACTTCATCCGCCTCGGCACAGTGATTCACCCCGCTACCTGCAAGCCTTCACCCCCAACTAGTGCCCGCGTTCCCTCCTAGCTACATCATACGCTCTTCAGCCCAATCAGGCACGATCCCCTACCACGACCTGCGACCCTCCTCCAACAGAATCCCTCCCCCCCCAGTCAGTCTGAGGAAAGCCAACCTCATCCCCTCCGAAGAAGAAAAAAACGACAAAACCCTCTATTTTCTCCCTCTCCCGCCCTCAAGTCCAAATCATTCTTGCTATCCCCGAACCGACGAGTGTCTTTCGCTATGAACCCTCACCAGAAGAACAAGATCGACGTCAAGGTAAGCCGCCGCCCTTGAGAGGAATCCCTCTCATCCATCCCACCTGAGACGGACGATTCGACCCCTCCCGATCATGACTCGACCCTCACACGACGACACAACCTCCCCTCCTTCGCGCCTACACCACCGCCCGCCGCATCTGTCAACATCCAAATATTGTCGTCCCATGCTAACGCTCGTGCCTCCCCGCAAAGTCGCTCTCCCCTGAGGAGCAGCGTCTCTTCCGTCTGTACGGCAAGCTGCCCTCCCGCTCCGACCACTTCGCCAAGCACCTCAAGGACCGCAAGTACTTTGACTCGGGCGACTATGCCATGTCCAAGGCCGGCAAGGGCGACGGTGTCGACGCCGGCGCCGTCGGCTCCCAGCACCCCGTCCCCGAGAACATCCCCCACCTCTCGTCCCCCGTCAACGGCTCGGGCAACGTCCCCAAGCACGCCCACCACGGTTCCATCCCTGGCATCCAGGCCGGCAGCCCCATCAAGGAGAGCAGCTTCCTCAAGAGCGAGACCAGTGCTGAGGAGGGCCAGGCTGATGGCGCCGAAGCCGACAAGGACAAGGACGCCAATGCTACCGTTCCCGAGCCCGTTGCCGTCAGCGGCGAGGCCATCCCCATCCGACGATAGACAGTTGTACGTGGCAAAACAATGAGAGAGAAAAACAAAAATTGCGCGTGGAAGTAAGATCAAGGGGAAGGTTTCTTTTATCATGTGCGAAATATGGCGAGTGGATTGATTCTTGTACGAAGCCTGGTGGGCTTGTGTGGACTGCGAATTTCGGTATTCATGACTTACGAGGATCGCACAGTTGGCGTTTGGGAATTGGCAAACAATCTGGTTCGCACGCACACAAAGAGGGAGCTTATTTCGAACCGGACGGCATCTCCTTTCAAGATGGGTTGCTTTTTCTGAGCGGGGAGGGACTTTCGGCAGTATATGTCATGTCGTCTCTCCCGCGTCGAAGTCATCATGTTCATTTGGTCGTTTAGCTACCCGCTTCATTTGCTGAAGCACCCTTTCTATCTCGTTTCTTTCCTTTTTGTATTTCCCCAGACTCCAGGTACCGGTCCATGGTTTTCATTTTATAAAAAAAGAAGATGCCCCAAAATCGTACGTATCTTAAATTGTCATTCCTGGCTCCGAGGTCTACTCCAGGGCCTTGGTCGCCATCTGCTTGGCGCCCTCGAAAGTCTTGTTGCCGCCGATGAAACCTGCGGCATGGACAAAGACGCAGCCAGGAATGCCGCTGATGCCATCGAGCTCCTCATCGCGGAAGCCCCTCCAGGCCTCGGGTAGCGGTTTCCGGCTGACAAAGGAGTCCTTGCTCTCGGGAACGCACTGGATGCGCCACTTGGCGCCAGGCTCAGGCTTCTCCGCATACAGCACGTAGAGCACCGAAGGGACCTCGTTCTCGAGGGTGTAGAGGTGGTCCTTCCAGGGAACAGACTGACCCTCCAGGACAAGGATGCGGCCCTGCTCATCGTACTGCGAACGCTTGGCAAATGCCTCCTGGACGATGGAGCGGGCGGGCAGCCAGGACGCGGCGTAGCCGTCGAGGTCACGGTCAAACTCCTCACCGATGCGACGGCTCGCCTCGTTGAACTTGGCGTCCTCGGCAGCCTGAGCCTCGGCACGATCGGCGGGCACAGGGTCGTTCCAGTTAGGGTTCAAGCGGCCCACGATGGCACCCAAGCCGAAGCCGCCGTTGCTGAAACGCTTCTCGAGACCAGCGGAGGCGATGGCCTCGGGGTCGTAGACGGAGATACCGTTGTCGTGGGCATCGAGGGCCTCGACAAAGTTCTCGTACAGCTTGGTGTAAATAAGCTCGACATCGGGCGAGCCCTCTGGCTGGCCGAGGCGGTCGGCGACGATGGCGCGGCCAAAGTGCATGAAGACGAGGCCGGCGCTGGAGAGCTTGGTCGGGCGGCCGGGGAAGGTGGTGGCGAAGCCGCGCTGGTGGTGGTCGAAGCGGCGGCGCTCCGGGTCGTATTCACCGCCGACGTCGACGACGGTGTGGCAGGTCTCGAGGACGGCCGGGTCGCGGGTGCGGACGAGGCCAGCGTCGCGGTAGGCGGGGAGGCGGCGGAGCATGTGGACGGCGAGGGCCTCGTCGGCGTGGAAGTGGCCGTTGTGGGTGCCGATGAGGGGACCCGAGGTCTTGATGCGTTTGGAAGCTGATTCGGTCATGGCGAAGAGGCGACGGAACATGTACTTGCGTGTGCTCCTGTGGGTGTAGATGTGGTTGTTGGTGTTGGTGTTGTGAGGGGTGATGAGACGCGATGGAGGATGAAAATTGAGGTGGGTGAGCAGGTGGGGCAGTTATACATTCAGTTTGGTAGCTTCCATCAAGCCATTTTTGCGAACTTTGAAGGCAACTGGAACTCAGGTCGATAGGAGTAAGGGATAAGGGTTCAGTAGAAAATGTTTATTAAAATAATTTTCTGAAGTGAAGGTACCGTGGCGCGACAAACCCTCTCTGTGAGCGGATGTTTGACACAACAACTTCGCTTCCTCTCTAGCACACTGAGAAGGCTCTTGTTCGCGAGTCCTTATATATATCTGCTCATCTATTATATACTCGCAATCTTACCGTAGGAGAAAATAGGCACCTAGGGTAAATTAGAGTTATTATCAAGAGTCTCTTTTGATTATTCGTTGTATTATATCAAGTGTTAATAACCTAACTGAAGTCTCGTCTTGTAACGCGCTGACTGACTTTGAACCTAGGTTGAGCCAATCATGGCAAACTGATTACAGGGCAGGCCCACCTAAGCCTAAAGGGTGCCATTAACTCTGGGGCAGTTGAACATAGAGGCGCTGGTGAGAGGCAACGCTGCAGTTGTTTTTTGTTAACAATTTTGGACAAAATTCATGTTTAAATTGTGCAAATCGTCAAAAATTACTTTCATCGGCCTACTATCCTTTGTCAGAGTCAGCCATCGTTGGATGCTAAAAAATATCGGATGCCTTCAACCACTTGGCTTTGTTACCTGAACTCCACACCCGTTGGTCATCTATACCAACCATTTCAAATGCTCCTATCATATCTTACAGCAGAAATGTATATATCAAGTGGAGTGGTATCCTCTTCTGTCATACGAAGAGTTTTGTCATCATTCTTCTTCAAATTGATCTCCTATATGTAAACGTAATAATCAAGCCAATGCCAGGCTTAGCACCCAGCAACTATGCAACGCATCACATCTCATCAAGCCAAAAACCAACTTCCCGCCTCACCTGACTTGTCACGATGCATTTGACTAATGTTATATCGCGAAGGAATGCCGCTCTGTATCTCGCATTGGCCACGGAGCCCCTAATAGTGGTTCCCTGCATCGCGGGTCGCAGATATAAAAGGGGTTTCAGGTTGCGACAGCTTTTCGATGCGCGTCCTGCTTGATATATCATGAACCAACATCATCCCGCATCTGAATATCCTCCTGTCATCCGGGAACCCACAAGTTAATACCATCATCATTGACGGGAAAAAAGCAACATGCTCAGATCCTTTCTCATCAATCTCTAACCGGGCCCCGGCAACGGAGCCAAAAACAACGAGATATCCATCACGGTCCCACCCCCCGGTATCCGGGCGTGCAGATGTCCCCTCTTCAGATGGCCCGAGCAGCCATGTGGTCATGGACATGCCCATCATCAGCTCTGCAGCAGCACGGAGCACGCTGATGCTCCGCACAGCCGGAGGCGCGTTAGCCAGGCGAGCACAGGTCAGGTCCCTTGGTTCAATTTCATGGCGCGATAACGTTCCCTGCATGTGGTCTGAGCAATCGTCTTGTGTTACTCTATCTAGATCATCTCTTTTGTTTTTGTTGCCGTGCGCCTCGTAATGTGCCACTGAGAAGTATGTGTTTGTAGTTTCTCTCATGGTATTCAACTCCAAGAGAGTAATTGATTCAAACGTATAAAAATGGAATAGGGTGCGCCCTTAGGTATCATGCAAATGGACAGGAAAAGATATAATCAGACAGCCGCTGCGCCTTCTCCACCTCCTTTTGATTTCATCTCATGACCTCAGCGAGTCATGACTCATCTCCCATCTTATCACCCTGCGCTGCGCTGCAGTTCCGGATGGCTCTTCCGGCAACGATCCCAGTGCCGCCCTAGGCGACAGCCTTTCCCGAAATTGCATTCGACGGGGGGCGGTTGTGCGCCTCGAGGTGAATGTGGTGTTGGTAGTAGAAGGGTATATCAAACGTATATATCGCGTTGTTCGGCTGGCCTGAGCTGAACTCGCAGCTGCTCCGGGTGGAAAAGGTACAATCCAAAAAGAGAAATAGGGTGTCGCATGGATTTCTCTCGTTGTGTCGCCAGGGAGCCCCGGTGGCCCCACGCCGGCGGCACCCAGGCGAGAGTGTGAGAGAGTAAGATGGATGGTGGTGATGGGGATGAGGTTGAAGATGTAGCCGTGGCTTGTTGCCACAGCCGAGAGCTGTCGTCGTCCCAGTTGTTTGGTGACCTCGTTGTGCTCAATCGTATCTTGGTAGAGGGGCCGTATGCCTGAGTATATGAATGCGCGGTCAAGACCTGAAGGGGTCTTACAGTATGAGCTGCTTCAGGTTGCGCTGAATGATCATGTCCTGCACCGAGGCCATGGTGATCTTGAGGAGATTTGTGTCGGTGGCGTTGGTAAAGTGGCCATAAATCTCCTTCTCCGTGTTCCGGTTCAGCGCCTTGAACTTGTCCAAGAAGTACTTGCTAGCGGCCTTGTAGTCGTCTTTCGGGCCGTGGTAGTCGGTGAAGCCGTGGTTGGTGATGGGGCTCTTGGGCAACTTCTCCTTGAACAGGTCCATCTTGTTGAGGAACAGGATCAGGGCCGACTTGGTGAACCAGTGAGAATTGGCGATCGACTCCCACAGCATGAGGGCCTCGTTCATTTGGTTCTACGCGATTCAGTCAGTACGGGTCTCCCAATGGCGGGGGTTGAATCTACTGACCCCATCCTTGTCTTCCACTAGACACTGGTCGTATCCGCTGATGGCGACAAGGAACAGCAGGCAGTTTACGTTCTCGAAGCAGTGGATCCACTTCTTTCGCTCTGAGCGCTGGCCACCGACGTCGAACATTCGGTAGGTCAACTGTCCAAGGTCGAAGATGGTCTCTGTAATGCCTGTGGTTCGCAGTCGGGATCGGAGAAGATCTTGGTCGTCGGGGACGTAGTCTTCGGCCCAGAGTCTGTCGACATCCTCGATGAAGCTTGAGACAAGTTAGCGCGGAGCCTGTGCCGTACATCAGGGGGCGAACTCACTATGTGAGGTTGTCGTGCAGGGCGTATTCATTGCCCAGCTCAACAGCAGATCTAATGCCGCTATCGGCCCACAGCGCCTTGACGGGCTCGAGATAATCGACAGGCATTCGGTCATGGGGGCTCAATTCGTGCTCGACGAGAACGTGGGCCATGTGTTTCTGCAGTGCCTGTTAGTCAAACCCTAGAATGTCTCACACAGCCGCCTCCACGATGCCACGCGTAGCAGGCACGTCGCATCGGTGGAGACGGGCAGAGGTAAGGGTGGAAATGACTTGCCTCGTTATCGGGGTTCTCAAAAGCAATATTGTGCTCGCTCATGGCCTCGGAGATGACCTTGAAGGACTGGACAATGTTGCTGAAGATGACGGGCTTCCACTCGAGCTTCTCGTTCTTGCTGAAGCCCTGGGAGTAGATGAGCTTCATCTGCTTGAGGACGGTCGATTTTCCGGACTCTCCAGCTCCCAATAGAAGGAGCTTAACCTCCTTGGACAACCGCTTCTCATCCTGTCGGATCTGGCGATCAATGTCGCGAGAGCGGGCTTGACCGCGATCGCCCTTGTCTCGGCTGCCGAAGCACATGATGGGTGGTGGTTGAAGGTGATTGCTGTGCGCTCAAGGCTCTTGTGCGACCAGGCCGTACGAGGTCAGAGGCTTTTTGGAGGAGGAAGATGGCGTCGCGCCGGAGGCTAGATGTGAGCGCGACAGCGGGGCTCGACGACGGACTCGATGGTTGGTTGTCCACGGAATGATCGGAGAAGGATGTTGCCCTGAAGGAGAAGGGGTTCCTCTCGAAGGGGGTGGGCGTCCAGCAACGGTATCGCAATTGGCGGGATCGGTTTGAGTTGCAAGGTTTCAGAGGAAGAGCGTTGGATCGACGGTCGACGAGGAAAGGGAAAAAATGCAAGAGTGACGGGATGTCGCGGGAGACGACGAAACGGGGCGAATTCGAGCGAGCGAGGGTTCAACGAGGGTCCAGGCAGTGTCTCGGAGCTGGCGAATGCGGAATGATGACGCAAAGCAGAAACAAGCTTCCCATTCCCGTGGGACTTGGGAGGAAGAAAGCAAAAAAACCTAAACCTGCCCGCGTGGGAAGAAAGATGGAGGCGAGGCGAGGTTAGGTTAGATGAGGCGAGACGAGACAAGACAGGACGGGACGAAGACGGGTAGTCAGTCAGTCTGTCAAGGTACAAGTCAAGACAGTCTAGGCAGGCACTGCAGACAAGGCAAAGGCAAAAGAACGACGGGGGATAATGAGACGGGGTCCTTTATTAATATCCGAGCATCCCATCCGTGGCCGGGATCCATGGATGGGATGGATATTTCATGGCGGACGGGACGGGACATCTTTTTTAGTCGGGTCTTGGAAGGCAAGCCCCTCCAGGTTCATCCGGCGCAGAAACGAGCTCCTGGGACTTGGGGCTGGTCTTGTCTCTGTTGATTCCTCCCGTCTCAGTCAGTCTCGGGCTTGTCTGTCTCCAAGAGCACGGCCATGTATGCACATTATTCGCTTGTAGGGCCCCATCTCTCTCTTCATCAGCAGCAGCTGCTGCTGCACAAGGCGAAAGGGAGCCCGCCCCCAGCAGGGGCCTGCGGTGTTGGCGTTGGCGTTGGCGTGAGGGTGGAGTCGACGACGGGGGTTGGATGGCGCCCGTAGACGGTGGGAAAGAGAGCTCCAAGGGGGGTTCTGAAGAATTGGATGGGGCATCTTGATGGGTTCCGTGAGGTATCTCTGAGGTAGCACACAGTGGAGTTTACCCCTGAACACTACCACCAATGTACATGGCCGCGTGCTGAGATCGCCTTCCACACCAACAATCGGCTCGCCCCCTTAAAACACCAGACCCCGGTCGACGACATGTTCTCGAGAAGGCGAATTGTAGCTCTCGCCCTCTCGCGATACAACCCAAGAGGAGCCCCGACGGACGGAGCAGCGCGGCTCCTCTCTTCTAGCCTCGCTCTAGAGGCATGAACCGGCCACTTTTTCCAGCTGGGTCGCCAGACACTGCGCAGGCAAGGCGATGATGGATCCAGTGGATGGATGCTAGGAACGTTCCCCGCGAACCAACTGTCGATGCGATGCTTCCAGGTGTGAGTGGGTTGAGAAGAGAGAGCCTCCCTCACCCATCGCTACGCCCACTGCCGCAGCCGCAGCCGCAGCCATCGCCCGGCATATGGGCCTGTATCCGTCCATTATTTCGTGGATGCCATCCCATCCCATCCCAGCATCCACGGCCAAGCAGCCAAGGTTTGCCATCTGTCTGTCTGCCCGTGCTGCCATGTGGTCCAGCGCGTGTTGGTGGGCTGTTCTCAAAGTGATGGCGAGACGCTTATGACACCCGCCACTTACTCAACGCTGAAGTCGTCAAGTCAACCGCCAAAACTTCAACGTCAAAGTCAAAGTCGGCAGAGTGTGAGATGCATCATCACATTTCCATTCCTTGCTGGCCTCTTCCTCAGCGGCCTCCCTGACCCTGTTGACGCTGCGCTACTGCACGCTTCTGCTCCCCTGAGTGGCCCTGCGGCAGAATACCGAGATGCCGTCCATCAGTTCATCCACGAGACCAGCAAGGAAGAAGCTTTGTGCACTCTTGTGCCTCTGGATACCTTCCTTGGGTATGCTGGACTTGTTTAGCCTCGTCTGGTGGTTGCGGCAATGGTGGGTCAGCAGAAAAAAGCAACGAGCAGCCCCCCTCTACTCCCAAGATTCATAACTAAACCGGATCCGTCGTCAACACTGCCAGAGGTCGACGCCAGGGCATGCACTACTGCACAAGGGGAAACGAGCTGGCGGGATCTCTCTGGTTTGAGCCTTGAGGCGGAAAATTACGAGGCATGGCGATGGCTTGGGACTCAGGAAGACTCAAGAGTGAGGGACGTGATGAATGAGAAGCTCAACGAACCCTCATCTCGCAATCAAAGCCTAGGGAAGGCATCTCCGTCCTCGTGCATGCGATCGCCATTAGCGATCCTTCTGGCACTTCTACGAACCTGGGTCAACCCCGGTCTGGCTTGCAGACGTTCCCAGAGCTGCCTCAGTGTTCCTGGCTGCGCCCCCACTAATCTCCGTTGAGAGAGGCCGGGGGGCGTAAGACGCAAAAACATGCGCAGAGAAGAAGTGTCCGTTTTGAGCGATGCCTCTTGTCTGAAGGCTGGACTGCGCGCCAGCAGCTTTGGGCTCAACAGGTTGGCCTCCGGCTGGACCAGTTCCGCCGCCAGGAAACGGCATCGTGGAATAAGCAAGTTTGCCCTTCTGAGACTGTGGCTTGACCACCGTCTCGACATGGCGTCGGAATTCGTGAGCCTAACTTGATGAGCCCAGGACAGGACCCCAAGACCTGGGCATACGCAGAACTTGACAAGCCAGAGAAGCGAAAAGGACGCTAAAACATGGAGACTTCGGAAACGGCGTCAAGCTGCTGCTCGTCCGCCGCTCCATCATGGGCTGGACGAAACAGCAGTGATTGGATCTCTCAACGGAGAGGGAAGCTCAGGCCATCAGAGACGCAGAGGCAGGGCATTTCCCACCTGCAGCAGGCGAGCGAAGCAGATGCCTGTGGTGTCATCTCGTGTGTCCACGGTCTTGGGCCGGACGCTGGAGCCATGTTTCATCGCTCGTCAACCTTGGAAACTCTCGAAAAAAAAAGAGGTCATCGTCCCCTGATGCGGGTGGCGGCTCCTTGGTGGGCAATCCATGGAAGTCCAGCCCAATAAGGGCATAGACTATCAGAGGCCGGTCTTGGGCAAAGGATGCGAGTGGTTCTTCTTCGGATGAACCAGTGATGGAGGTGAGATTTTCGTCAGATTCTTTACTTCTTTCTTTACTTTTTCCTATCCCATTGTTCGTTTCGTTCCTCTGGCGCGAAGGTCGGGACCAGTCCCCGGACCATCATCATGCATCACGACTCACCGGATTACTGCTAATTCATGCAGGCCAAAATGAACTGCAATCCTTGAGACAGCAGCAAGGCTAACTCTGCAATGGTTGACTGAATTCCGCACTTCCGGGTGGAGGGCGAGAGCTGCCGGGCCAGACAAGGCAAGGCAAGATATGTTCTGACGGGGAACATGGGCGCTGGGTTGAGTTGAAGAAACCTGTCCTGGGAACCTGGGAGTGGTGGTGGAGAAGTGATGGATATGCCATCTCGTTGCGGTGCAGATGCGCACTCAGGCCGGCATGGCCCTGCTCGGATTGGGCCCGCCAACTCGGGATCGGGATCCTCTCGTGAACCATAGCTCGGGGTTCTATGTTTGTTTGTTTGCCGTACCTGATGCTGGAACGAGTAGGATTGGAGGCCAAAGTCTCAACCAACGCCCAAGCCCGCAATTGCTTTGGGTGGACGCCAGCCAGGTCCAGGTCCAACCTGATCGTCAGATACAGGCACAGGAGCCGCTCTCGGCGCCATTGGACCTTGTGCCGGAAGCCAAAGCTAGTGTATCCGAATAGAGGGATATCCCTGCCTTCCAGTCGAGGGCAGGAATCCTGCCTAGCGGGCACGCTGCAACGTTGGAAGAGCAGGGGGGGGAGTTGGCGCGGCCCCTGTATTCGGGGTTTCAAGTTGCCAACGGCCGAGCTAAAGGGGTCCCGGGCTGAGCCATCCATCGAGGATGTACAGGACAGAGAAAAGGACTCATCGCCCGATCGTAACGGTTGCCCACGCGTCGTTTTGCTATGCTGCCCATAACTGACTAATGCTCTAGCATGACTCTCGGGGAGCTGTGTGAACCATTGAAACACAGGATGTGGGTGATTGGCTAGTGTCCAGGGTAGGGAACCGACTACCGTGGTGGTCAAGAATCACGATCAGTGTTTCGTTTGCAGTCTTGGGACCAGCAGAGAACCATCCATCCTGACCAATGCGAGGTACTGTCGGGGTAATGCGTATTGCTTTTCCTGCTGCAGGTTCAGCGGAGCTTTCCGCACAGAGGGCCAAGCAGTGTTAGGTGTTGCAGAGATATGCAGGAGAGCTCTTTCAGTTGAACATGAACGAAGTGTACAACGCCATGCTCCGATGGCTGGCATATACTTTCCCAGCACAATGTAGCTGCAACCGACAAGAAAGCGTGACAATGGCCGGCAGCCCAACGACTATCCGGAAGGGGGGCTTTATACAGCCAACCTCTAGATGCCCGTCCCGGTTCCAGTTCCCTACCCGGCATCAACCCCCACGACATAATATGAGGGAATGATTCGATACTGGCCTTTAACCGCCAAGTACCTGTGCATGCCAGCATCAAGCCATGGGACCTTACCGCCGGGAGGCTCAAGAGTACTGGAGAACAAGTCGAGTTGAAGGAATGGAATTCATTGGGTCCTGCGACTCCGGGGAGCGTAGCCGAGCGCCCCATTGGCCTTGTGTGCAGAAAAGACGCAGCGCAACGCATGACACACTGCGTAACGCAGGTACTGTAAGCTCACCGGGAACACACCGTGATTTTTTCCCTTCTTTTTTTCTTCCCTCGACCGCCGGCAGTGAGTGGGTTAGGTGAACATTCGAGGTCGGTGCCCAATCGGAGCATGTTGGTTGACCGTGCTTCCTTTCAGCTTATGCTTCTAGCTCATGAGAACCCGCTATGACGTGGGAAGAAGATGACGTCGAGCTGAGAATTGCTCAAGCATTGAGGTGCTTGTTATCTGCAGTTACACCTGGACCAGAGTGGTACTGAGCTCGGGTTTCACAGTGGTGAATGTTGGTAGGTAGACTCTTATCATGATACGTCCATTATGCCCAACATGCTCGCGACCCACGGGACGGGGAGAAACTCTGCCGTCTGCAAACCGGACCAGCAGCCGGTGATGCTCAACTGCCGCAAGTGGAAATATCTGGAGAGAATAGCGGCTTCAACACCCCACGTTCTGCCCAGTGACGTCTGATGTCTCGAGCTGGAGAGGGCAGCAATTGGACGGGGTAGAGGTTGTAAGCTTCTCTTAGCCCTTTAGACACGATAAAAAAACTCGACGTAAAAAAACATGGGTTAGCAGGCCAATGCGTTCTCTGCTAGTGGTGCCAGGTCATCATGTTTCTGGGAATACCCTTCCAGGCGCAGCCATTGCACGGTACTCTCTGGTCTCAAGGATGCTGTTTAATACCTCGCGTAGGACCCCATTCTTTCATCACCGCCTAATCGACATCTGGGGTTCAAGTCGGGGTCTGGAGGTTATTGCTGCCCAAGGCCTACTGGTCGGCTACCGTAGTGAGACAGACAGAGAAAAAATTATGACGCTGCCGTGGTCTGTTTTGCGGTGGGCGTCGAAAATTTTACCCGCATCCCCACCAGGAAGGTCCGGGTACGTGCAGGTGCGCGAACTCGTTAAAAAGACAAGCCTCGCACCCTCTTCAACGATTCTTCCACCACCGCTCGCAGTTGGACTCATCGGCTCGTCGCTTCATCACCATCGTCGCTCGCAGCTTGCTATTCCCATCTCTTTACGCTTCTTCAGCACAATGTCTTCCGAGGAGATTACCCACGAGACCATCAAGGGTGAGTTCTAGAGAAAAAAAAAGTTTCTACCCCGCGCTGCCCCTCTCCCATGATGATCGCCCATCCCGCTTCGTCTCCCCCATTGTCGCGAATATCCTCAAAAATGCGATCCCGACGACCCGTCTCTGGAGAGAATTGCATCAAGAAATCAATTCTCAATTAAATGACACGCGTCGACCTCATCCCGACACCACAGCTCAAGCTCTCCTCACCCCTTGTTGGAGACTACCCCAAGCTTCCCCTCATGATAAGCCCACCGACAGACCGCTCCATTACTCGCACCTCAACCCAAACCCCAACATCGGCTGACTCGTCAATCTCCAGATGGCTGGTTCCGAGAGATCTCGGAGATGTGGCCCGGCCAGGCCATGACCCTCCGCGTCGAGAAGGTCCTCGTCCACGAGAAGAGCAAGTACCAGGACGTGCTCATCTTCAAGTCGACCGACTTTGGCAACGTCCTGGTCCTGGACAACGTCGTCCAGTGCACTGAGCGCGACGAGTTCTCCTACCAGGAGATGATCACCCACCTCGCCATGAACTCGCACCCCAACCCCAAGAAGGTTCTCGTCATTGGCGGTGGTGACGGCGGTGTCCTCCGAGAGATTGTCAAGCACGACTGCGTCGAGGAGGCCATCCTCTGCGACATTGACGAGGTACTTTTATACACCTCCCCAGCTTTAGCCTCACACTTACACATGCAACTAGGCCGTTGTCCGTCTCTCCAAGCAGCACCTCCCCAACATGTCCGTCGGCTTCGACCACCCCAAGGTCAAGGTCCACATCGGCGACGGCTTCAAGTTCCTCAACGACTACAAGAACGAGTTCGACGTCATCATCACCGACTCTTCCGACCCCGAGGGCCCCGCCGAAGCTCTGTTCGAGAAGAACTACTTCAAGCTCCTCCACGATGCCCTGAAGGAGGGCGGTGTCATCTCTACCCAAGGTTGTATGTTCCCTATTTTCCTCAGGGAAGTAACTGGGGTCACTAGGAACGGCAGAGTCGGGGAACCCTCCCCGGTCAAAGTTGACCGGTGTGCATGGGCTCTCCCTCGATTGGCACATCATGGTGCCACCCCCGACCTAGCGACTACCAGAAGCCAGTGCTGCTTTCCCAGCTCAGCTTCCGGTAGTCCCGCGTTAGCATGCATTTTCCGTTTGTGCTTTTATGCGTGCCGCGTTCTGCTGTTCCTGCCTCGTTACTTGTCGCACTGCACCGTAGTTCATCTTGGGCCTACGCTTACACAGTTGACTCTGCCACAGCCGAGAACCAGTGGCTTCACCTGCCTCTCATCACCCAGCTCAAGAAGGACTGCCGCTCCATCTTCCCCGTCGCCGAGTACGCCTACACCACCATCCCCACCTACCCCTCGGGCCAGATCGGCTTCATGGTCTGCTCCAAGGACCCCAACGCCGACGTCAAGACCCCTCTCCGCAAGTGGACCAAGGAGGAGGAGGATGAGAAGTGCCGATACTACTCTTCCGAGATCCACAAGGCCAGCTTCGTCCTCCCCAAGTTTGCCGAGAAGGCCCTCGAGTAAGGTCACCGCCGGCGACGACGACGACCGAAAACGAGAAACGACGACGATTGGGTTGGGCATTGCTTACGAGTTTAATGTTGGAAACGGGATCACAGGGGAAAAACCAGGCCGCGGCGGCCATTTGGATTTATGGATGCCAGGAAATGCATCACAACACGGAAAAGACTCTGGCGTTACTGCGAGTAGGGCTCATGGAGTCATGAAATATAGAGGATTTCAATCTCTCATCCGGGGTCCTTGTCGTTTATGTGAAGGTGCTCTGACCACACTTGATATTGCGAACCAACTTCATCCAAGGACACGCAGTAGTCTATAACTTTTGACAGGTTTCTATTATATAAGCTCGTGCAATCATGGCTCCTCGAACTGGACCTTTCCCTGGCTCACATCCGGATACACGTCAAACCTCCGTTGCGTGTTGAGAGGAATATTCCTCCTCGCCTCGGTGATCTTTTCAGGTTCAAGCTCCCACTCGATAATGGTCTCGTTCTCATCAGCCTCGACAGGGACATGGGCCAGGGGGTCGGCGACAAGACTGTGGCCCCAGGCAACGTAGTCCGAGTCGACGTTGCGAGCGGGACTGCACAGCGCAACGTAGAGCTGGTTATCGGCGGCACGAGCTCGGCCGAGAAGCTGCCAATGCAGAGCGCCAGTGGTGGTGTTGAAGGCTCCGGGGTAGACGAGGGCAAAGGCACCCTTGCGGGCAGCGATGGTGGCCAGCTCGGGGAAGCGCACGTCGTAGCAGATGGCGACGGCAATCTTGCCGTACTCGGGCAGATCGACCAGCGTCACCTTGTTCCCCGGGCTCAGGACGTCAGACTCGCGGAAGGTGACCTTGCCGGGGATGTCAATGTCGAAGAGGTGCACCTTGCGGTGCGTGGCCAGCAGCTTGCCGTCGGGCCCAAACACGAGGCAGGTGTTGTAGTGCTTGCCCGTGTCCGGGCTGAACTCGGGGATGGAGCCGCCGACGAGGTAGACGGCGTTGTCGGCCGCCATGGCCGAGAGGGCGTGGAACGACGGCGCGGCGTCGCGGGAGGGGGGGCTCGGCAGGAGGGTCTCTGCGTACTCGGGGAAGTGCTTGGTTCCGTAGGGCGAGTTGAAGCACTCGGGGAGGACGACGATCTTGGAACCAGAAGCTGCGGCGCGGGCGACGTGCGAGGCTGCGCTGGCTAGGTTGGCCTGCTTATCTGCTCCTGAAGCGAGCTGCACGAGGGACAGCTTTACCGGCTTCTTGAGGACTGGATCGGGGATCGACGACATTTTGCGGATGAGGGAGGGCGTGTAGTAGCAGCTGCGGGATGAAAAGAAGGCTCTTGAGGTTATGGCAGCTCGACGGAGGGCAGTTCGCATGGTGAGATGTATAGAAACTGAAGGAGAAGAAGAAGGACTATATATCATGCACAGAGAGAGATATGTCGTTTGTTCTCCGGTCACCGGATGGAAGTGGGGGTGGGGTTCAATTTGCAATTACGCGATGGGGTCCGGCATGACGCGGGGTCAAATGGAATCGTGAGGGACGCTATTTGTCAGGACGAAAAGGGTAATCGGGAGCGACGGAGGCTGTTGTCCGTCTGTGATTCTAGGGGTTTAAGATACGAGTTGGAATAGTGCGTGCTCGGGGTGTAAAGTAGGCCCGAGGGGGTAAAGCTCAAGAACTAGTCCAGTTAATATGGGTTCTTAAACTGGTAACTCATGCTCTATGTGCTCTTTATATATACAACACCAGTTGAGATGAATCTTGGCTCAGGTTCAAGATGGACATCCAATACAAGGTGCTACGCAAGTAAAAAAACTGACAATTTCAAGGTATAGCCTCTTGGAAGTAGCATTCATTGACCAACGTTCAAGTGAAGCTGGAGAGATATTGTGTGCCATGATGAGCTGTGCAATCATAACTTTAGTATCACTCAAGATCATGAAACTTGACTGGAAAGAACTAAGTTGCTGTCGAGGTTATCTAGAAACGGCAAAGAAGCACATGATACTGCCTCAGATGCCTAAATCAAGTACCTTATCAACGAGTGACTCAACACATCTTTCTTGAACAATTCCCAGGATAGCCATGATATCCTTCCACCATGAAAGAAATAAAGAAAAAAAAGAAAAAAGTAAGGGAAAAAAATCAAGGTATCTCAAAGTATCAACTCTCGCAGACTCATGGCCCCTCGTAAACATGTGCCAGTTTGACATATACATGCGAGACCCAAGGGGTCTCTCAATGGCACAGGGAGCTCAGCCCATCAGGAAGAGCGACGGCTGTACACGCCCTGGTTGCTGGGCGGCGACCCATGATTGTTGTTGTTGTCGCGCTTTGGCGGCGCAGGCGGGTTGCCCCCCTGACGCTGCACCTGGGGAGGAGCAGACGCACCCGCGAGATAGTCGTAGGAGACCCTACGGACCTTGCTCCCCTGGCAGAGCTTGCAGATTTGACTGGTTCTGGGGTTAGCAGTGCTCGACAATGGTAATATACTGAGTAGACGTACGCTTCGCGCTGGAACGACCCGCTGCATAGATCGCAGGTGATCCAGGTCATGCCGTACTCGTCAAAGACGTACGAGGAAAGGGGGGCGCTCATGATTGCAACTCGAGAAGAAGGCTGTCTGAGATGAGGCTGAGTTCAAGTTGATCTGGCTGCTGCCGTTCAGGTTGCTTGCTCGACTAAAAGAACACCATCCTGAGACGTTGGGAATTGTACCGGTATATATACTCGGCATCTGGACATCATCAACGGCGCCGAAGGGGGAACAACCAACAGACTGGGTCCCTTCCGTCCATGACGGCAACCAACACCTCACCGCCCCACGGGGAGTTATCAAGACGAGGGTTGACACAAGCGCGTCTGTCTGTCTGTCAGAGCCGGTAGCCGCTGTCATGACGCCGGCTGCAATCGGGTCTTGTGATGGCGATCATGTCAAGGATGGGCGGTTGCCTTGGTTCGGGCTCTCACACCTCGACCGTCAAAGCCATGTCTAGAGCAGTCTGAGCCCAACCGTGGAAGAGGGCTAGGCGTTAAACATTTCCACATTCGCTATCGCTCTGTGGTCATCTTGGGGCCTCATTTCCAGGCGTCCATCCATGCCCACGCCTTCTCCGCAACGGGCGACTGAACTTGCACACGGTGGACCGACCGAATGGCAAGCAGCCTTGGCTTCCCACGCCTCCTGCAGCCTCCCCCTCGGTCTGCGCAAGCAACGCCTAGCGGACCACATCCTCGGTGCCTACTGGAGTGTTGGTCGGGGAGTAAATCCCTCGAAGTCTTGACCGGTTCCGGAGAGGACCGGCAAATGGAAGCCCGCGCTGACCAAGCCCGCGGCCGGCTTGCTGCATGATCGCTAGGTCGTGCTTAATATCCCGGCCGCCGACGAGCCAACATGGACTAGGACCCGTCGGCTGAACGTCTGCGGCCTCGCGGTTGGCGGCAGCACCCCAGCTCCTAGAGACAAGCACCTGGATGCTATTGCGTGCATCCATGATTAAGCTCCTGCAGCAGCCATGAGACCATGTGCGAGGGCATGTTGGGGTAGGGTAAGAGTCGACCGAGTCATTTGTCAAATCCACGTCACATCTTGTTTGAGAAGCAGATATCTGAGTCTCGTGTAATGTCAGGTGCAGCCTTACCTGGAGAACGGCCTTGCGCTGAGGAGTCGAGGTAATGGCACTGACAAACGGCTCTGTCCGATGATGTAGCTGCCGTCTAGTCGTTCTCTGTAGAGCTTTCATAGCAGCCTTTGATACCCAGCATGTAGAGGCCCGAGGCTGTGGATGCCTCGGCCGCCGCCCCCGTCCCGCGTCCGTCCCGTGTCGTCGCCCGGTGCATCCTCCCGATAAGTGTCGGGCCCGTTCAGCTCAGCAAGGGTCCTTCTCTTCCCTTCCTTTCACAACCAGACCGACTTTTTTTCGGCAGACCGTTTACATGTTCGTTTCTGCATCAGGGAGGGCCGAAAAGCCCGTTCCCGAGACAGGACCAAGCATGCAAGGCCACGACGTTTTTGTCGACATCCCACGCTTGTGTCCCCCCATCATCAGCTCGACCGGTCAACAATAGTCGTCCTGAATCGACCAAGCGAATCCCAGGAATAGAACGAGTTAGACCGACAACTCTTTGTGATTTCATCAATGCGTACGTGTGCTCTTCTTCCCTGGCTGTATCTTGTCGTGTTACCCTCTTATTCTCTGGGACCCTTGTCACGCGCCTTGTCGTCTGCCCATTCAGGGCTGCTGAAGAGTAAAAATCACTCGTAGCAAGAACTGTGACCAATCTTGAGAGTTGTCATTGATTAATGCCGTCTCTGGCCTTTTGCTCGGCACAAGAGCTCAGCCAGTGCAAACGAGGCTATTCATGGTCTGACCACCATGTTCCATCTCCCTTGGTTCAGTTGGTCCACGAGCCACAGCCCATCATCCGTAAACACTTGTCGAGAGAATCAAGGTGGGGGGTCTGGCGTAGAATTTGGGCACAAGGCAATTTGGAGTCTGTTTCACAAACCTTCTGGCAAGGCTCATCAGGAGATGATGCCACATACCTTGATTTCCAGTCCTGCAGATCTAGCTCCCGACAGTTGAGCTGCTTTGATTAGATGGCATCCACGTTGGTGCCAGAAGATCAGATGACCCGTAATGCAGCTTGAGGCAATCGATGGCAAGGCCGGCGATACGAGGCCTCAGCTCGCAACCGAGAGACAACCTGATTCGTGGGGCAACATGGCTATCAATAGACAGCCCAGCTATGTGCCGCATAGCGCGGCTTCGGGTTCGGGCTCTTGTCCGATAACTGTCTGACAAGTGCTCGGCTGAGAGGGCCTCAGATAGGTCAACCACCGTCTCGGCTTCGGCGTAACAGGCAGGGGCTCCGGCACTCGCGCATGCCACTGACGAATGTCTGATGCATCCCCCAAGACTGAAGCCGAGTTGACAGGTTCTCTGACCACAATCCGAGACAAAACGGTAAGCATGTCTGAGAATTTCCGAGAGAGCAGGGGTCAACAAGCCGCAGTCAACTTCCAACGGCGTCACACAGCATTGGACCTGCATTATGACATGCTCGTGATATGATCTGATAATGTTGTTGAGAGGTATTTTGAAATTGGCGCTGGCCAGAGGGAAGGGATATCCACCGGGGGTAGAAGAGGCCGGGCTTCACATGTGGGTGAATATGTTCTCAAGCTGAACTCCTCAAACAGCCGTCATGAATCACGCGTAGAGGCTGAGCCTTGAGAATAGTAGCAAGTGGTATATGTGTAGATGGCAGCGCTCGAATCCAGCCATGATTCAGCGTGGCGTTGTCATAACGGCTGTCGGTAGCCGCCTGCAGAGCAAGGCTTACCTGACTGACCCAATCGTTGAACAGTCCACTGGAACATGCTGGCGTGGATAGGTCCTGGTAGCACTCGAAGAAAAGAATCCCGACCTCCTGAGTCAGTACCCCATGCAAAAGCCTGTCGTCAATATGCGAGACGGGTGATGGCATGGACAGAAACGTCGATGAGCTCGTGTGACCTGTCGTACAGGAGGAGGTTCCTCCGACACACAATGACGAGTTTGGCGGATAGGCAGCGCCCCGCGGGATCCAGTAGAGGTACAGTCGCAGTTGTTCGTCAGAAATTTGTCATCTCGTAAGTGACTTGGATCTAGCTTGTGATGTTGTCTTTTCTCGTGATCGTCTTGACTTGATGGGATGAGCCATGTTGGATGCCGAAACAACTCGCTTCGCTCCTCCAAACGCCTCGATGACAATCCCATGCTTCTAAAGAGATGGCTTCTGGTTGTAATTTGCATGGAAGAGAAGTTTGTAGTTAGAAACCAAGAAAAGTAGATGTCATGCTGTGAGGAAGGCAGGGAGGAGGGTTATGCTTGACATCGGGGTCATGCACGGATTAGAGCATAACCCGATTGTTGCATCTCGGCGACCGCGTCCCGCGCATCGCAGCGCAGGCCAAAGTTAGGAATCAATGGGAGTTACCTACGATTAGTACCTACAGAGTTACCTCTCACCTCCCTCACCCTCGAAAAGGCTACAAGGTCCCTGGAGGACTCGTCTACCATGAGCTGAGCTTCAAGCGACTGATTTACCGTCTTCAACATGTCTGTCATTCTCTGCACTGGTAAATGCGACTGACCTACTCCACGAATTGCGACTCGCGAGCTAACCCACGTCGCAGCTGGATATGACCACACGATCAGGTTCGAATCGACCCGCGCTCCCTCCGCGAGCCTCCCCCGTTGACACTCTTTCTCGATAGGTTCTGGGAGGCATTGTCGGGTATCTGCTCGCGCACTATACAGCACCCAGACTCGCAGGTGAACCGCCTGTGCATCTCACCCGACAAGCGATACCTCGCCGCCGCGGGCCACCACACCGTCAAGCTCTATGATATCAAGTCGACCAACCCGAACCCGCTGCTGACTTTCGAGGGCCACACGGGCAATATCACCGGCGTCGCCTTTCACTGCGAGGGGAAATGGATGGTGACTAGCTCCGAGGACGGCACTGTCAAGATCTGGGAGACGAGGACAGGGACAATTCAGCGAAGCTATAACCATGGCTGCCCTGTGAACGATGTCGTGATCCATCCAAACCAGGGTGAGATTATCAGCTGCGATCGGTCTGGCAGCGTGAGAGTCTGGGACTTGGCCGAGAACAACTGTTCCCACGAGCTCATCCCAGAAGAAGACGTCTCGGTCTCCAGCGTCACAGTCGCTAGTGACGGCTCTCTCCTGTGCGCTGCGAATAATGCCGTAAGTTTCAATCACCTCACCTGAGGGTCTGATTCTGACATGTACAGGGCAACGTGTTTGTATGGAACCTTATCCAAAACTTTGACCGCACCCAGCTAGTCCCTGTCACGCATTTCAGCGCGCACAAGGAATACATCACGCGCATCCTGCTCTCGCCAGACGTCAAGAAGCTGGCGACCTGCAGCGCCGACCACACGGCCAAGATATGGGAAGTCAAGAACATCGAGCCCACCACGGACCCGGAACCCAAGCCGTACCCGCTCGAGGCGACCCTCACGGGTCACCAGCGCTGGGTCTGGGACTGCGCCTTCAGCGCCGACTCTGCCTACCTGGTGACGGCCTGCTCGGACCACTACGCGCGACTCTGGGAACTGCATAGCCAGCAGATCATCCGCCAGTACAACGGGCACCATAGAGGAGCGGTTTGCGTTGCGCTAAACGACTACTCCGAGACGCGATGATTGCATTGGGTGCTGTCAAGATTGGTTGGCCGGAGAATGGCGTTGGGTCCGTGTGTTTTGGCTGTTTAAAGATGGGTTGATGATTGCTCGAGAGGTTTTGTATGCTCGTTGCATCCATGGTAGGCTAGCTGTTGTCGATTGTGTACGAATGGCAAGTGTTAGACTCGGATATGAAGTTATATTACAGTGTCTTTCCGGTGATTTGTTCTGAAACGACGATGGAGCAACTTGACTTTGGAAGAAAAGGGAGCGGATAGTTAATGCAACAAATCTCCCTCTTTGATATATTAGTAGTAATTTAAGAGAAAGAGAGAAGGATCCGAGATAAAGAGGAATTCTTTTGGTTTCTTCTGCCTATTCATTTATGCTTTCTGCTCGGATATAGGTTTGAATGCGTGCCAAATATCCACTCCTTGATGACACCATGGATACTGTGAAACTCCTAACAGGATGTAATGCATAGTATAAAATATATATATACATGACAATATACTCTGCAATGGTGTTACGAGAACAGAAGGGATTCTCGACAAGTGTGTGGTGTCTGTCGTTGAGAAGACCAGATTGCGTATAAAAAGTGATTCTGTCAAAGTCACAGCAATGATTCAAGCACATTGTGAAGCAGCAACTCAATTTCTCGTTCTAGATACAAATCTAGTGGGTCGCTGAGGCATTACATCGCTCATCAAATCATTCGCCCATCTTGTTGAGACGGTCCTTGGCAGACTCCTTTGCCTCCTCCGAAGCGTTGGGGTTGCTCAGGGTCCTGCAACTTGGTCAGTACAGCTCCTGTGCACCACTATAGACGGAGAGAGAGACTCACGACTTCAGACCTCCGGCCACATTGCCAGGGTTCTTCTCCTTGGTGTCGCCGGCCTTGGGGACTGACGTGCGCGTTAGATTCGGTTTCATGGTCGGATCGAGGGTCTTTACCATCACCACCGTTGAACTCCTCCTCGAGAACCTTCTTGGAGTGCTCCTTGGCCTCCTGGGAGGTGTTGGGGTTGTTGATGGTAGCCTTGTGGCCGCCGGCGATCTGAGCATCGGTCATTTTGAAGGTTGTGGGTGGTGTGTTGGAGTTGTTGGTAGTTGCTGTTGCTGTAGGATTGCTGTGCTGATGAGGATGGAGAGAAAGCTTTCATCAAAGGACAACATGCCCTTCTTATACTTGCCCTCGACACTCATCCTCGCAGATCGCCGATGTGCTCTTGAACGGCCACCGTGAAAGAATCGACTTGATTGACGCAATTGATGACCCCCTCGATCCTCTAGCTCTTCGATCCCGGCGGTGAAAGCTACTGGTAGTCTCGCACATTTCCACGACTTCTTACTCGCTCGATCACGGAGCCTCCATTCTGGCGAACCGTGCCGTCTGCCAGAGTGGTGACGTGTGGGCGTATCCGGGGTAAGACTTGTACAGGGATTATTTCTCTCGGTCAGGAACAAACACTCCATGGTTCTTCCCCCTCGCATGCCAGTTCTTTTTCTCTGCTGGCATATCAGTCATGTTCGGCAAAAGGCGTGCCCGGGGTAAACTTCAGAGATGTTCACTTGTGCAATCAAGGTTGGCTCCGATCACAAGCTACTGCGAGGCGTCAGAACACTCTGTTACTGTAATACCGATGGCCTGTGGGTTATCAGGCAGACGAGGAAAAGTCCTCCATCGAGATTCACGGTCAATAGAAGAACTTTGGTCTACCACCGTGATGCAGCAGATATCACGGCGCTCGTCAACGTCGTAGCCTGATGGTTACAGTTGAGGCGGCTGGTTTGGGGGCCAAAGATATGAAGTCATGACGCATCAATCTTGACGGTTGATCAAAAACAACAACAACACGCTTGCCCGTTGTAGAAACGGCCGAGAGATGACGGGTTTTGTGAAGACGCCAAAAAGCAAAGAGAAAGGACGGGAGACGCAGGCAGCTCCGTCGATGAATCATCATGGGCGCGTGTGCATGACGTCGAGGCGTGTCTGGTGCTGACACGAACACTGCGCGAAGTCCCGTGAATCTGCACACACACACAGGACACCTCAGAATAACCGTGTGAATCAAGGTTCAGGTGAGATTATGAATGAGAGGCCAAGAATCATCCTCTTGAGAATGTCTTGTGGTGGGTTTGAGTGGTAAAGAAAAGATGGACAAGAGTTCAGCCGAATGCAAGAGACGAGCTGAGATAAACACGGCTCGGAGGTACGCGATCATGTCAGACCTGATCTCACAGAGTTTCTCGTAAAGGAGTCGGTCATTGCCGGATTATGTGCATCTCTTGTCAGAGAGAGAGGAAGAGAAAGGGGATTGATGATGGAACATTTGGCCCTTGATCAGACAAAGGCCGCAACCAGTAAACCAATGATCATGGTCACCCCGGATATGTATGTTGATCCGCAACTCTCCAAGAAACCACCTTTTGGGACTGACCCAGGCGTCCTTTTGAGCGCCACGTCGATCAAGAGTCGGCATGTCCGCGTCAAACCCGACGAATCAGGGTTGAGAGGTGTCTTCTGCGCGGCTCTTGGCCATGCGTCCATCATCCACCCGCACGAGATGCTGTCTAGAAAAGATTGGACCAAAGAGGCCAACCACGGGCTACAGTCGGAGGGTTTCTTCAAGACGGCACCTAGACACATGACGTCGCGTGTAAGAACCTTATACCCCATGTCCAGCTGAGCAGGGATCTTAGAGTAAGCGGACCCAAGCGCCCGGGGCGGTCTGCATGACTTGACAGTAGAGAATCCATTGGGATGGTTGATGTAGATTGTCAGAAAGGAAGAGTCCGAGAATGCGGCTAAAAAACTTCAGCGCAGCCAACCACGCGGCGTGTGGGGGAATAGCAAGCCACGCCCCAAGCCCCCCCTGGAAGGATAGTACCCCTGTAGCAAATAGCGTCAGCTAGAGCGAGGCTGAGGCCGTGCCCGCCACCTCCAATAATAGAACGCATCTGGCATCTTGTGTGTCGATGACATCCACCATCAACCACCAACCCATCTACATCTCTACTCCGCTCACAGGCCTCACAGGGCTGCCAGACGAAAAAGCCCTCCCAGACGCACGAGCCTCCTGTTCCCTCCTCTCTCTCCTTGCTCTTTCTACACACCCCCCCTCCCCTGGCAACTCCACAACACCACAATCTTGAGCCTAGAACAATCATGACCTCAGACGACGAAAAGCCCCCGGTCTTCAACTACATCCTGAGCTTCGTCCTCGTAGGGCTCGCATGGGGCTTCACGACCCCTTTCATCCGCCGGGCCGCCCAGTCGCACAACCCTCCCGCGCATCCGGTCCTCGAGAGCCCTGCCGTCCGGGCCAGCTGGCTCAAGTCCAAGGTCTACGGGGCCTTCTTCGGGGTCGTCGATCTCCTGAGGAACCCTCGGTACGCCGTCCCGCTGGTCCTCAACCTCACGGGGAGCGTGTGGTTCTTTCTGCTCATTGGCAAGGCCGGTAAGTCTGCCTGTCTCTCTGATGGTGTCGATCCTCCCAAATAGTCTAGACCGTCCGAGGTGACAGGTCGCCACCTCTAACAACTGCTGATGACGACAATTTGTCCAGAACTGAGCCTGACGGTTCCAATTGTGAACACTCTGGCGTTCCTATTCACCGTTCTCGGCGATTGGTACGTTGACGGCAAGGTAATCAATAGAGGTGAGTTGTTTTCAGTGCCCATTATCCAGGGGTTTGTCTCTAAACGTCTACTTCAGATACCGCAGTTGGGATGGGCTTCATGTTGGCCGGTATTGCCTTGTGCGTCCAGAGCAAGCGTTGATATATTATATCGGCCTTTTTTTTTTATGTACAACATGTAACTGCTTCATGCACAAATGTCAGTCCGGTCTCTCCGGATTGGTTAACGCCGTTTGCGGCATGTTGATGCGTGACTCCACCACAAAGCCTCCCACGCTTGGAGGCTTTTGTTGAAGATGCAAAGATATACCGTCAATTCAACTTGTATAGAAACATGGATAGAGAAAAATAAGCGTATCTTTACATTTATTCTAGACTAGTCTTTGGCCAATATTCTGTGACGATTGCGAGTTGGACGCACCCCTTGGCACGTTGAAGCACCCATATGCTACCGTCTTACCATGATGCACACACTCGCTTAAAAGCAGGAACAACGCCTTTTCTGGTAAACGGTGCATATAGCAGGCCGCCATATGCCAAGATGGTATACATTAGCACACAAGGATGTCTGCCCAAATACACCAAGGGTAGTTAGGCATGCTCGTCATCTAGACCAAGCTAATTGTTCATGTTGACCTTCTCCAGCAACTTCACTCCTCATAAAATAGTCTCAGCAAGGTAGACTAATTGTTCATGTTAATTCTTCTGCTCCTGGCAGTAAGTTTGTATTACAATGGAGCCCAGCCCCATGCGCGCCACCTCCCCCCCTTCGGAGGAGGAACCCTCTCTCTATCTCTTGGATATGATGCCCAATGCCAGGTTGCAAATGCCATTTCATGACCATAAACAAATAAAAAAAAAGGTTCATGAATCTTTCTCGGTCGTGAGAATGTCGAACAATAAAACACACTTAGCTCTCCTTTGCCCCCTTTTTTCTCCTTGCGTGTATTTTACCCAGAAAAAACACAAAGACCCGAGATATCAGAAAAGAAAAAAAAGAACTCCATGCAAAAAGATGTTCCGGCCGTGGGGGATTATCTCGTAAGAATCGTAGGCGTCAAGAATCGAAAATTCGTGTGAGGCGTTGGGTTGTTTCTTTTTTTTGTCGGTTCATTCATGAAGTTGTTGTTGTGTTGCTTCCGGGGTATCTTTGATCGCTTCATCACTTCTTCTTCTTCCCCTTTTAAGCCTCTCGTTCATCGGCGTGCTCGAAGCCAGCGGAGCACGCTTCGAAGGCTGGGGTCTTCGGCCGTCCAGCGGCCCATTCCTTCGTCCGAGGCCTTGAGCTCGGCGTAGATTACTTCGTCGCTGACGGCTGCCAGTTCCTAAAACACAAGAGGCGGTCAGTTTGGGGGAGAGGCTCTTTGAGAGACGTCGAAGTAGGTGGTCGTACCGTTCGGAGTTGGCGGTCGCAGGCTCGGAGTTGCGACTGGTTTCTCGATGGTGAGCCGCTCTGCAGCACCTGTCGTCGGTATTCGACCCATCGTTGCGCTGCCGCCTGACGGAGATAGATCTTCTGTCCCTCGTGTCGTCTTGAGTACGCGTCCAAAAGGACCCTTTTTTCCACAATAGTCAGCCTCGGAAAACCTCCTATCCAAAACGGAAAACACCCACTGCTTGAGCTCGGCCTTCATCTGCTCGTCCTCGCCGCCAGGAGGGTTGGGAACGCTCGTGTCCGCCGCACATTCCAGAATGTGCTGTCCATCCAGTGAACACTGGCGGAGAGCGGCCCAGCCCTCGGTGTAGTAGTCACCCGTGTCCTCGGGGTCGACAGGGGCCGCGGCGATGTAGTACTGCAGCGTTCGGAAATCGGAGAGAACCTCAGCAACCCGTGCTGTGCGATACTCGTTCACTGTGGGGAGACAAGGGTTTTACGTGTCAGTGCTTCTGTCGTAGGGAGGGTCGGAGGGGGAGATGGGATGGGAG
>JAANQP010000682.1:0-12525 GCA_011320165.1 Fusarium protoensiforme | reverse complement strand
CTCTTCTCTTCTCCTTCTGCTCTCTTCTCATCTCCCTCCCCTCCCCTCCCCTCCCCTCCCGTTGGTGTCGATGTCACCTCGCCCAATCCATGCAAGCTCCCACCTACTAACGCCCTAGTCCCGCACCGTTAAGAAGCCACGTGCGCCACTAAGGGTGTTGCGCGGAGCGAGTCCGTTCTCAGTCACGTCCTGTCCTGCCTGTCAAGGGTGTGTGGAGAAGCGTAGATTGGCCATTTAGATCGGATCGCAACGCCGGTTTTGAGGCTCCATCTTGGATCGAGGATATCTCCCCCTAACGCCTGCTTGCCCTATCACGCTCGCCACTGCCCCTGAATCACCCAGCTGCCATGGCACCAGAATGATCTGTGTGTTCCGTCACCGTGCGCATTTCCCCCGGTATCGCTGATTCCAACTGGCTGGTCCATCCCTTTGATCGCCAGGGTAGCGTCTCTTGAACCCATGATCCTAGCATTGAGATCATCATCCAAGATGACGGAGAAAAGAAATGTGAGCAAAGGCTGCACAACTGCCCCCCCAAACCCCCCTTCCTACTCCTCCCGGAGAGTTTCCTTAGAGCACCCTGAATCGAACGTCGCATTTCTGCAACTCGAGATGCTCCGGCTGCAGGTCATTTACCTACTGCCCGCCTGCCTAGGCATGACCGTCCCACGAGTTTGGGATACGTCTTGCTTCTCGCAGCAGGCGGGCGAAACCGCGGTATGACCATCCATCCATCCATCCAGTCATCCCCCCGCTGTCTCACGCATCTCTTGAGCGGGAACTGGCAGCTTTGTTCCAGTATCCTTGCCGAGACCTCAAACCCGTTTCACCCGCAGACGTGGCGGTGCTTCCTTTTCTCGAAGGATTTGGGCGTGTAGATCGGTCGTACGACTCATCGGCGACCCGCAGCGGCTGTGCAACCAAAGCGTCAAGGTCGTCATTTATTGCTGACTCTGGTACCGAGTAATGTCGTTATCCGTCTTCTGCTCTACGCACCTCGTTTCGCCTCGCCTCGCCTCGCCTCGGGCTCTTGGGCGTCGACGGCCCAGCCCTGCCCGGATGCGTGGCCTCTCCCGAGTCGTCGTCCAAGTATGCAACACCGTTCATCCGAGCTACTTATTTTGCCGCCCAGCGAGATAGCCCATGTTTGTCAGAAGCACGCACGTCGTCTGCAATTGTCTGGATGATGCCCTGCATCCTCGCCCAAGGGCTAGCTGCATATGTAAGAACTGGTTTTGTCTGGTGGCTTTCACCGGTAATGAGCCCAACCCATGACCGGCTGCAATATCCTCATCGAGGCAGTCGGGATGAGCTGTGTTCCCTCCTTGGATGCTGGATAACTGATATGTACAGTAGAGATGATGATGGAGCGTGATGAGTTGCACCGTCTCTGGTGGCTCAGGACGCTCGGCAGGGAGACAATGGTCTGTACCTGTTGACCATTACCTCCACCTCCCCAGGGACAGACAGACAGGTCATCATCGTCACGTCGCCATCTCCTACCTACATGGCTGCAAGGGCAATGGATGTAGGTCAACCTTGGTTGCTGTGTGCAACCAGAGGTCGTTGCCAACCACACTTGGGGTTGGCTGGAACGGGTTCTTTGGCCGAGGCTTCTGGGCGCGGCGCCATTGGTTCATGCTGCATGTCGGGCAGCTCGGGCTCTGAGGAGCCGCATGGGTGTTTTTCACCGGCCGCCATCCTCCCCCAATCATAGCCTAGTCCCCAAATGTAAGGGAACTGACCGGTCGAGGTCATGCACCCCATAACAAAGCACAAGATCGAGCTGATGACCAGGGGACTCATGTCGTGGCGCGATGCTTGACTGTTGCTTTGTGCCTTTCCAGGCCATCTCTGCGCGCAAACTTGCGTTTCTTGGGTGGGTTCGGGCATCCGGGAACATCGCACCGCCATGGTTTTCGATGCTTATTGCAGTGTTGCCTGTGACTGGGGTTAGCGAATGGCTAATGCCTCGTTCAACTGGGTCCGACTTGAGGACCACCAGGTGGCAAGCATACGCGAATGAAGAGTTTCTGTCAAAGAGCACCAGGTTACCCTCCTTGTCCACCCCGCCCTTATCGCATCGGTGTCCCAAGGGGCAGTAGTAAGAGCCCTTGCCTCTCTGCTTGAGAGCTTCCATGTCGATATTGGAGAACTGCTCATCCTCGTCATCTCCAGAATCATCCGAAGCAGATGCATTTGGCCCAGGCGACGGGTGGCCATCAGCGATGTGCGACGTCAGCAGCATCTTCTGGCCGCTGTGGACTCTAGGATCTACATCATTTCCCACGATAGACGACTGGTTCCAGCTCATCTCGGTCTTGATGGTGGTGGGAAACGGAGAAGCGATCTGGTAGGATGGCGCAGAGACCACTGATCCAGGCTCGGGTCTTCGCCGCCAGATCTCCTCAACATCCCGGGAGAACTTCTCGGTCAGGTCGCGTATCTTGCTATAGAGATCGGGTCAGTCCGATGACGTTGCTTTTGAGGGTTGGGAGTTCCTTACCCAAGCTTGGTGATGTTCATGTCCATGACTGCCATGGGCTTCAAGTCGGCCATGTGAGTCTTGGAAAAGGTCTGCTCGTGGGCCTCTTCAGCAGCCACCGCCACATGAGGTCCCTGGACAAGCTTATCTGTCAAGGAAAACCACATCTGGGCTGTCTGGGTGAGATACTCTCCGACATCACTGATGAGGTTCTTGCAGTTGTCGGGAGACGAGGAGTCTTGGGCATTCATGGCCAACTCCCTGGAAGCGGCTGCAAGCTGAAGCCGAACCAAGGCGTCCAGTGAGTTGTTCTCCATGGCGCTGGCAGGCGCGGCGTTGATTCCGGACTCGAAGACCTGGGCAACTGTCGGGATCGACATGGTACCTCCCGGAAGTCTGAAGCTCTTAGTTCGCCTCAAGACTATACTAGTGCCGGAAGCTGAGCAGATGTACTCGGTACTATGCTCGGGAGGGACTGAGCCAACCACGCGGGACCTAGCAGTATCGGGCTAAGCTGTGGCACGGAAGCTAGTGAAGAAGGGAGGGAAGGGCAGGTCCCGGATCCGGCGCGGCGCGGCGGCGACGGCGGGAACGCAAAATCTTTTTGTGGCGACGACGAGGGGGAGGGGGACTTGGACTGGCGGTTGGGATTTGTGCCTGTCGACGTAGGGGTTCGCACTCGGGCTGGGCTGCTAAGACAGAAGAAAAGAGATGCGCGCGCTCGGGCTGGACAGAGGCGAGGGCAACGTGTAGCGTAACTGTTCCAAGATTGGACACCTATCGGCGGCCTTGCTTGCTGGCTTGCTCGATTGCTTGCGTAGGGTGTACTTTGGCCTGGAAGCCAGTACTGACTGAGAGGCGAGGGACAAGGTTAGGCGCTCGAGATGGGCCGCTTTGTCAGTCACTCGGTGAGCGTCCTGCGTCTCTGGATCCGCGGGGGACGACGACGGTAATACCTCAGCGACGGTCGACAATATGGATGCTGCGGCCAGACCCGTCAGTCTCTCTTGGAATCTGCTCCTTATGAGGCCGGTAGAGAGGCAAGACACGCGGTGCCGGGCACAGGCACAGCTTTTTCGCGTGGGCAATGGGGGATGGGGGAAGAGACAAGACGGAATTGAGGGAAGAGACAACAGAGCCAGGGCGACGCTAATGCACCGGGGGTCGCCACGACCCGTCTCCCAGCTTGTACCCGGCACCGTTTGCTGTACTGTTGGCACTGGACGGGCTGCCTCGTCTGCCACGGCAGGTCGTGTGTGTGACCCCCAAATGTGACGGGACGGACGGACGACTGGGCCCTGGACCTCCGGCAGGCGAGGCATGGCGATCCACCGTGGCTTTTTCTCGTGTTCCCCGCTGGTGGCTCTTTGCAGTACCTCGTGCCTTGTCTTTAAACTCATCTTGGTCCCCCTCGTAAATGACCCCGGTCCTTCATCTCAACCAGTGGCTCCCGTACAGTAGACTAGGCCTAGGCCCATCACGCTTGGCTGCTTGCCCATGCCGCCCCCCTTCATCATCCCCTCCACCTCCCGTTCGCTCAATGTTTCGACGGCGCCAGCAGGCGCGTGAGGCGCGGCAGGCGAGGGGATGGTGGGTGAGATTCGCCCTCAGGTCTCCCGCCCTACCGATCGTGACCGGGCGACACTGCATTCGCTATCGTGAGGCGACCTGGTGCTAGCCATTCGAAGCGCGCCCGTCGTCTCTGGTGTTAAGGGCCCTAGGCTCGTCAGGTCGCAAGTGGGGAGGGGCTGCAATCCAACCATCAAGCCTCAACGTTGTCCAACGGCTCTCATCGAGCCCGTCTACTAGTAGTATAGTTATGAACGGGTCCCAGAGAGCTGGACAGCACCCGGTCGGCGTGCCTTTTAATGCAGGTACTCTCCCCCAGACTCACACCATGACCTCACGCTCTTCCTGACTCTGCTTCAACACCCCCTTGGTTGTGTTGTTTCCTCCTTCGCTTCTCTTGTTGTCTCCCTTCGCCCCCGCAATCCCAGTGGTTCCCCCTCCCAATCCACTCTCGGCAGGCGTGGTTTTTGCTTCGAAGCGAACCACTCCGTTGGTATCTCAACAGGCTCGCAACTGACGCGCCCGCAACGATTGAACGCTGCTGCTCCCTAGTGCCCGGCGGCTCTTCGTCTCACTGGCCTCTGTCGTCGTTAAACCGCTGTCGTCGCTTCCTGTTGCCGCCACCCGCTGCCGCTGGTCTCCCGTTGTGCCCTGATCCGGCCAACTCCGAGTGCCACTCCATTTCTTGTTCTCTCATCTCTCTCTCCATCTCCTGCAACACGCAGTTTCCTGCTCGGTTCTGCAGGTCCATCGGAGGACCCCCCGCCGCCGTGCCCTGTTGCCTGTCGAGCTCACTGCTTGCTGCGTGAGCGGTTCAGATGGAGGGCTCGCCAGAATCAGAACGTCCACTGAAGCGCGTCAAGTACGCGCAGCAGGATGACGATATAATCCCAGTGAATATAGCCGCGTCCGATATACGGGCCCCCGATGGCATTCCTGGGTCCATGACTCCCGATGCCTCGTTATTTGACGGTACATGGCTGGTGCCGGCAAGTTTGGCGTCTCCGTCGCAGGTGCTCTTGAGCCTTTCCGAAGACCTCAACAACGGTTCTTGGGCCTCGACTTTCCCAGGTGAGGAAACGAACCTGTTGTCCCTCATGCGTCGCCTCCTTTTACCTCCCCCCTTCTCTCCTCACCCATCCCCCTCACCCTGTTGACGGGGTCTCCCCTCTCATCTTGGCTTTGCCGTCCCTGTCATATCCCTGTGGCGGATCTTGAGATGGGTCTCGAGCCATGGACGTGTAACCTTGGGCGTTGAGGTGAGAGAGAACATGATGCACCCACCCACCCCGCTCTCGCTCCTACTCTCACCCCGTCGCACAATCCGGCTCAGAACCCATCTTCATCCATCTTGTTCCCGACTTCGCTCCCGTTCCAGTTCCGATCAAGAGGAATCAAAGCTTTCCATTGACCCGATCATGCCATGGTAGACTATCGAGTCGGTGAGCTGACGTTCCATGCAGCACCCCAGCCTGCGGGACTGAACCTTCCTTCAGCCACATCGCCTCGACTTCAACCGCCTTCTCACCAAGCTTCTCACCCGCCTCGTCTGCCTCGCCTCCTTCCCGCGGTCCCGGTCGGCTCTCCGGAGCCTGCTGTTGAGGCCCGAGACATCGAGACGCATGTGCCAGCGGATGTTCCTGCCGTCAGCCCGTTCACTGATGACGACGAGCGGTTAATTGTGTCCACCGTTCCTCGCTATGTTCGCCCGGAAAACGGCCAGGTGAACGGCTATGTCAAGTTCAACTGGCCTTCAAGAGCACCATCGAGACGGCCGTCTACCGTTATACTACCATCATCAGACGATGATGTTGAAGAGATCGCGACGAACTCGACCCAGCAAACAGCTGCTGGTCGCCGTCCTAGTACTGTGACCATCTTCGGGCCCGTGCCTGTGCCATCCGTGTTGACCGGCGGGACTGTGTCCCCTGTGAGTACAGATTCGACATTGATGTCGGTTGGTTCATCGCCGACAATGCCAACATCCTCGCCAATAACGCCCTCGGAGTCTTCGTCGCAGCTCATGACGACCAATGAGCCAAGAATGTTGCCACCGCAATTCGGTTTCCAGGCCAAGATGGATCGGATCGATAGGCGATTATTTGAGTTTTGTACGTTCTCTCCTTCACAAGCAAGCGGCGTGTGTTGGGCGAGAATCGATCCAGAGCTGACCATCTTGTTAGATACCAAAAACTGGTGCCCTGGGAGAAGTGTTCTCAGCAACACGAACCTGTGGCTGAGGGACTTGGCCCCAATGCATAAGAATGAAGGCATCCGCTACGCCATCCAGAGTTTGGCGGGTGTCTATATCTATGATTACCTTCCAGATGAACGCATTCGACAACGAATCAATGAACGATACATCATGGCAGACGAGTATTTCAGTAGACTTCTCGTCGCTCCGGAGAGTAGAAGAATCGGGGGCGGTGATGAAGTCATTACCATGGCCGTTCTTCTCTCTATGCAAGATGTGAGTGCGATGGAAATAATCCTTGCGTTCCTTGTTCACATTGTCGTGGCGGGCTCTAACCAGCATAAAGATCGTGTTGACCGAGCGGCGGCTGAAGAAACCATACAAGCCTCGATGGTTAGAAGGCTTTAAGCAAGGCGAGTATTTTTTGCAGGCGACAGATCCGGGTGGCCGATTCTGGAAAGACGACAACGTCCAGTATAGCGATCTTCGAATCTCCCAGTCCATTATCGTCGGCCGAGCTGTCATCCTCGCCCAACCAATGATGGCTCTCCCTTCGCCAGCGACACTCGATCCCGAGGCGGAGTCGGGCAGATTCGGTTGGTTGCTCTATGGCACGCTGAAGGATATGCTCGAGATCCATGGCGGCTGTGGCTTCTCAAAGAAGCTCCTGCACACCATGAGCCAAGTGACGTACTGCGCGGCCCGCTTGCAACAGGAACCCGAGAGCACCATCGTTCCCATCACGGCACGATACCTCCACCGTGAACTCCAGGAGATGCGACAATGGAGCCGCGAAGGGATCACATGGGAGGAGGCGCAGAACCATCCGCAGGTGATAGAGTGGGTGAGAGCGACGCCGGACGAGACAATCATCGATTCGAACCAGGCCATGACCGACGTGACGGCCGAGGCGTGGAGACTTGCCGCCATCATTTACTTGCAATGTCGACTCTTCAGGTAAGGATATGAGAAGAACAGCTGGGGATGTGAAGGCTGCAGAAGCGACGTGATGTGGTGGGGAGGGGGGAGGCTTGCCTTCTTGCCTGCATCCCTCCTTCCCGCCAGATGATTCATGGTGAGGCATGGTGTGCTAACTAATCGATTCATAGGCTGCCTCGCAACCACCCCGACGTTCTTGCCAATTTGACGGATCTCGCCCAATGCATCCGCATCATGCCGACATCGGGCTCACATTTCACGGCCCAGGCACCTCTACTACCAGTCTTCTTCTTAGGCATGCTCGCTACTCACCCCGACCACAAGAAGGTGTCACGAGACTGGTTTGAGGAGGTGGTTCGGACGCCAGTTCGCAGCGTAAGTCAAAATCCCTCCCCTTTTTATTGAGTCCGTTTTATAGGGCAGTCTGGTTCTGCCACTCCTAGGTCTACTGCAATAGCTTTACAGAATTAAAGTGCTGACCACCTCTTATCAGAGTGTCCCTCCGCTGTACCACGCGCTCAAGCGCATCTGGGCCTGGATCGATCACGATGTCGAGATCCCCCTTGACCCCTCGGTCCTGCCCAAGTCTATCGGCAAGAGGTATCCTTGGTGGGAACACCTCGTCGCAAGCGTCCATGAAAAGGAAGAGGAGACCCTATGCCTAACCTAGATGACCGCAGCGTCTATCCGCCTTTGCGCCTCCCATATCCCTCTGTGGTATTCTCTCAGATAATCGCAGCAATAATTGCCCACCTTTTTTTCGGGGTAAAAGTATTATAGGGCTTGGGGGGAACATGTGACACCCGGGTCTTGGGGTTGATTAATTAACTCCCGAGACGGCGCTGTCGGCGTCGTCTTGCTCGTCCTTGTCGCCTCTCCGGCGTACGAGATATTGACCTTGCATCCGTCAGTATGGAATCGTAAACGGCGCCGCAGGTGGCATGATTAAGGAAGGGGACTCACGGAATTCCGAGTCGGGCGCCTGCCAGACATCGAGCACGCTCAGTCCTGCCTTATAGCACATGAGGCGAACGCTATCCTCGCCGTACTTGTGAGAGTCGAACCAGTCGAATTCCTCACCCTTCTTGATGGTGCGGCCCATCTTGAGCTTGACGTCCTTGTTAGCTCGGAAGAAGAACCGGTGACGAGTCGTGGGCTCATGCTCAAGCTGGGCAAGAAACTCCCAGTCCTCCTCACGGAACCACTCCTCGCCCGCCAGCTGGTTGGCATGCTTGAAGCCGTTGAGGAAGAAGGTGTGATAGAGGTCGTCGCAGGAGTGATACGCGCCCCAGATCTTCTCTCTGTTGTTGGGGAGAATGTGTCCGTCCATACCAATGAGCAGTAGGTCACCGGGTCGAAGCGCATTCGCCCAGTACTTGAGGTGGGACAACGCCTCAGGCCAAGGATCGTTGCACAGCACGGAACCCAGGGAGAGGAAGAGACGTGGTGTCTCGATCTTTTGCACATACTCCATACCATCCTGGAATGTCCCCCAGATGCCAGCACACGTCACCGAGTTGGCTTTGGAGTGCTTGCCAACCAGGTATCTAATGTTGTGGACCAGGGAGGATCTAGAGATGTCGAGGGCGAGGTACTTGGTGGGGACCTTGGCCTTGTCGAAGGCGGCCAGAAGGTGGCCAACCTTGCGCGTGTCACTAGCAGGAAGGGGTGTTAGCCGAAGAACGGGTAAGCTTCCAACCAAGGGGGGTTTAGGTAGAGTGCGGGGGGGTTCAATGGTGGTGTGTGTGCTGCTTGGAAATGATTGACTAACCCAGCTCCTAGATCGATCACTGTGACACCAGCCTGAACTCGCTTCGCAATGTCTGCGCCATGCTCATCGAAGAGAGCTATCTCGTCGTGAGTCTGGTAGAATTCGGGGGTGAAGATGATCTGGTTCCAGATCGGCAAGCCAACATCGTCATACAGCAGCTCGTCAGGAAGCACGGGCTTGGATGTGGACGAGTACGGAGCGTTGAGGGTTTCGGCCAGCCTCTCTGCAACGCTGTCGTACATTTTGCTGCCGCCAATGTCAACGACAGTGCCATTGGTGGCTACACTAGCTTTGGAGTGCATCATGTCGGCCGCGGTTCGTGGATGAGTCGGGGAGATGAGTGGTCAATGGCCTTGGTCAAGGCGGGAAGCAAGTCGACGTGAGGCTAGGTGGTGACGGGCCCGATTACGCGCGACTAGAACCGCTTGACGTCGGGCGATCTATATATTCGGAAACGAAGCGGCGCGATGCAAGCACGGCAACGCAACAGTGAACGACACGATTCGTTGGTCTAGGCTGGGAGGAGGGACTGGTCGTCCGTGTCGTGGTTGAGCGAGCGGCGGTGGTAGTGATGATGGAGGAGGAGAAGAGCCTGGTGTGTTAAGGCGCATGAGTGCGCTGGGAGAATCTTTATACCCGGAGCACTTTCCTCAGTCAGGATCAATGGAAGTCGAAGATGAGAAAAGAATGGAAGGTACACGCACGCGATCGAAGCAGGAGGGGATTTGGGAATGGAAACGCTGCTGGGGTTTGGTTTACTCACTCCACCCGATGGAAAGAGCCTGAAGTGTTGTTACAGTGAGCGAGCGGAAGAGAAGCAAGCATGCCTCAAGCGAAAAAAGAGCAAATGCAGCTGTGAATCACGACGAAATCAAGCACGCCCCTCAGTGCCCAGACATCCAATGTCGAGCCGAGTCAAGTCGAGTCGAGTCGAGTCGAAGGAGAAAAAAAGACGAGACTGGTGAAATGATGATGGCCTTTTGCCGGTTCGCCAACTCGGGCAACTACGTCCCTGTACGGCCACTCACTCACTACACTACCTACCTACCTCCACTACCTACCTCCTACTTACTTACCTACCTACCTACCTACCGGGCTACCTGCTGGAAGAGCACCCCCCAGCATGTGTTGCGTGCGTAGTAATTTGAGGCGAATCTTGACCATGGCCGGGGCCTGGCCCGAAGTGGTTCGTCCTACATTAGGGCGATGCATAGAGGGTGGCATTGCTCCAACATGGCTCTCTCTCTCCCCACCATCAGACATGGGGGACCCGTCGTGCGCTGGGGAAGACGACAAGAAGACCCTTGTTTTTTCTCTCTCACGTCGACTCAATCCGGACCCCGGCTCGCTGGGTTTGCAACTGTCTCACTCCCCTTCGGAGCAGAGTGTGCTTCGTCTGGCCTTCTCGACGTCCATCACAGTGGGCCAGAGCCTCCAACGGCATCCGGCTTCGGCTTGGACTCCATCTGTCACGATATCCATCCCCTGGCATGGTCCCCTGCTGCCCCCAAGCGCTAGCAGCCCAGGCGCGGCCCCCCAGGGTGTGGTGAAAAACAAGAACCCTTCGTGGTGAGAGCTCTGGGGGCCCGCGTTCGCGTGGGAGGGACCGCCGCCCTCATGAGGAAGCACAAGCCTACCTACGGCGCTTCCAGGCGCCAACCTACCCGTCCCGTCGTCGACGATGGAGATAGGCACATCCGTCGACTCCACTGAATCGGCAAGATTTCGCTCCATAGGTGCTAAATTCAGCACTGTTCCGCGTCCACTTCCACGTGTTCCATCTCTGTCCGTCGACTCCGGGGCCTCGTCCGCCGTCCGGCCTCTCCCACCTCTCTCCGCCCCTCGGCCGCGGTACGGTCTTGTCGCAACGTTTCGTTTGTTAGGCGACGTTGGGAGGAACCATTGACGAGATGACTGGTCACTTTAGCGCAGAGTAAGAAGGCTGGCCGTGAATCCCGATCAGGGTGGCTGCACTGCAGTGGCGCTTCTCAACCCCGGCCGTTGATGGTGGGAGGAAATGCACGTCATGGTTCAAGAGTCCCGCTAGGGACAGGGAGCATGAGCATGACAGGCAGGAGGATAGCGTGGTTCCGACGCCCAGCTTGATTGGGCCCGGGGCCCTGTGGCATGCCCTCTGCGCAGCCTAGAGGCATGATGGCTTGGACTCGGTGCCCCTAAGAGCTGTCGAGCATCCGGGTGGTGCAATAGCGCCGTTGATCTTCAATGCAATGTCGAGGTCGCCGTTCCTGGCCGTTTTGCCCATCAGAGCCCGCCATCAAGATTACCCGAGATACCGTGGGAGCAGGTCTCTCCGACGATGGAGACAGTTTTCGCTGGGATAAAATCTAGACACGTTGACCGCCTCTTGATCAAGCATCAGGAAGAGCCTGCTCTCAGGCTCCATGACCGGACCTGGCCCCATCTCTGCCCCGTTATGCCGCGGTACAGATCACTGTCGCATCTCAACGTCCTGTCACATGGCAGCGGTGGGGTGCTATGCGTAGATGCTACGTATTGTGGGAGAAATCATGACGGGGATGGGCACGGCTCAGCACCAGGTAGGGACGTTGTTGGTGGTGTGGAGGTTGCAATGAGTTGAGTTGAGGGAGGTGTGGTCTGCTGCGTCGCGATTCGGCTGGGGTCCATGGAGATTGCATTTGCAGAACCGAGGATTTGACATGGACAAGGAGGGGTGTGCGAGTGGAAGCAATGGCTCAAGTATCATTCTTGTCAGAGACCATCTTGCTTGTTTGTATCTGTATGTCTTTTGGCTGTCTGTCCTGCGTGGGTGAGCTGCATCAGTCGTGGGTTCTGGTGCCTGTTTCGGAAATGAGACAATGGGGCAAGGATAAGCATCGCACCTCGTTGTTACGTACATATCCGTGGTCTTGAAAACATGGGCGGCTATTCGAAGCATCTTGGGCCGGCCTGTGGGAGATGTGTGCTTAGACACGATAGGAAACCTACGCGCAATCAATTTATGGAGCTGTTCTAAAAATTATCATGACTAAGGCGAGGCGAGGGAACTCCCGTCGTGCTAAAGAAAGTTAGAATTTGGTTCTCAGCGAATTAACATGGACTAGATCCATGGATATGGATGTCTCCAAGTGAGACCTGCGCCTGCTGAGCTCGAATGGCCTTGAAAAACAGAGTTGAGGTGACTGGGATGTGCCCTTGTTCCCGCATTGGATGTTGGGAAGTCTCTTTTCCCCCCCCCATGAGATGAGATGGCGGTGGGAAATGACGAGCACTTTTTTTTTCCTTTCCTCATGATCCATGGTCCAATACCTCCCTACTACGTACATCCATCCATACCATGCAGCACTCATTTTTCATTTTGCCGATGCAGAGACCGCCACTGTCACATATGCAAGGCCATCTGTAATAGTAGAAGCACCAGGAGAATTAAACCGAGCATGAATGACCAAGCTGTTGTACAACCATGGATGGCAGGGGTCAACAAGTGACGTCGTGGAAGGGCCGCCAGCCCTTGCCCTCCACCACCGCTGGCACCCCTCCACCACAACCCTGGCCGACACCACACCCATCCACATCCATCCCTCCCTC
>JAANQP010000681.1:0-37065 GCA_011320165.1 Fusarium protoensiforme | reverse complement strand
GGACAGCTGGCCTTGTTCTAACTTTGGAACCCTCTTTTTCTTCTCTTGTCTCTTCCCCCCCAAGGTTTCTCTCCTCCATCGTCGGGCAAAGATGAAGATCTCGTACTTGTCTGTTGGGCTTCTCGCCCTGTTCAGCCCCTTGGCTGCTGCTTGGAGCAAGGAGGGTATGTTATGTTATCTACACCATCTTCTCTTCTATAGCGACTAATTAATGTCCTGCCAGATCGCGAAATCTTTCGCATTCGCGATGAAATCTCCCGCTTCGAGCCCGATCCCGCCGCAACCTTTTACGACATCCTCGGCATCTCCTCCTCGGCCTCGCTCGACGACATCACCAAGGCCTACCGCAAGTTGACGCGCTCCCTGCACCCCGACAAGGTCAAGCAGCAGATGCGCACCAAGGCCGGCAAGGACAAGAAATCTGGTGCTGCCGTCAAGCCGCCCACTCCTGCCGAGATCAAGACTGCTGTCAAGAAGGCCGGCGAGGCCCAGGCCCGTCTGTCCCTGATCGCCAACATCCTGCGCGGACCCGAGCGCGACCGATATGATCATTTCCTCACCAATGGCTTCCCCCTGTGGAAGGGTACCGACTACTACTATAACCGTTATAGACCTGGCTTGGGTACCGTCATGATCGGCCTGTTTCTCGTCGTAGGAGGTGGTTTTCACTACCTGACCCTGTTCATGAGCTGGAAGCGCCAGAAGGAGTTTGTCGAGCGCTACATCAAGTTCGCCCGTGACACGGCCTGGGGCGGTGGTCTCAACATCCCCGGCGTTGACGCTGCTCCCGCTCCCGCTCCCGCCCCCGTCCCCTCCGACGACGAGGATGCCCCTCCTCCCGTGCCCCAGAACCGACGAGAGCGCCGCATGCAGGAGAAGGCTGCCAAGCGTGAGGGAGGTCGCGCCGCTGTTAAGAAGACCCGCCGGGCTCCCCAGCCTGCCTCTGGAACTGCTACCCCTGATGCTGGTCCTACTGGTGCTCGCCGGAGGGTTGTGGCTGAGAATGGCAAGATCCTCGTGGTTGACTCTCTTGGAGATGTGTACCTCGAGGAGGAGGACGAGGAAGGCCAGGTTCACGAGTTCCTCCTTGATGTAAGTTGTCCTTGATCAATATACGCAACTAAACTAACATGGCATAGCCCAATGAGCTCGCCAAGCCCACCCTAAGCGACACCGCCGTCGTCCGTGTCCCCATCTGGTTCTTCAACATGACTGCCGGCCGCTTCCTGTCCAAGAAGACCCCCGAGCTCGAGATCGAGATCCCCAGCGACGAGGACGACTCGGATGTTCCCCAGCGAACACCCAGCACCGACTCTGCCGGTGAGGACTTTGAGCTGCTCGACAAGAGCACCGACTCGCTTAGCAAGAGCAAGGCTTCCGGTGTCCAGCAGGGCAAGGCCAACAAGCGGAAGGGCAAGAAGAGGTAAAGGGTGGACACGAGGTGCCTAGACAATGATGCGAGGGAGGAAGGGAAAAGGGGCTAGGCGGTACGACGTAGTATCTAAAAAGAAGGCCAAGTCGGATCAACCATGAAAAATCTATGATTGGATGCTCAAGTATCGTGTGCCAAGATTGTGCATCTTGTCTTGCTAGATACCAACCAGTTGTGGTCCAAGAGGCACTTATTACGGAGAGCCTTGTCCTGAATGATTGATGAGTATAAAAGCACGCTAATTTTGATGTAATTGCATGTCAAATAGACCGTCACTGGCCTATTCCTTTGTAGTTTCTGGCTGCCTCGTTTCCTCATCCCTTGAAGCAGGAGGTGGTATATCATCTCTTCGTGGATGCCATCCTCCTGTCCATCCAACCCAACCCGTCTCTCTAGGGCCCCTCGCCAGGGAGAATATAATCGAAGCTCCTACAAAGGCAACTGGACTGGATGAGCGAATGGTGTCAAAGAGTTCACGAATCTCAACTTACTGCTGCAAGCACCACTCCGTTTCCAACCTCCATCGGCGTACAGCTTGTTTCCAACAGCCGTGCCCGTCAACTGACCGACAAACGCCAGAGCCATGTACGCCGTGTTTACCCGGTTGCGCGCCCTGGGGTTGATGTTGAAGATGGCGGCGCGGTTCGCCACCTGAGCCGTCTGCATACCAATGTCGATGCCGATGGCCTGGATGATGGGCCCTGCTACTGTGGACTTGCTGATGAAGGTGCCCACAAGAGTGCCGACCAGAGCGAGGATCTGGCCGGCGATTGTCGACAGCAGGGGCACGAAGCGGTCGATGAGCCTTCCGATCAGCGGGATCGATATGATGGTTGCGATTGCGGTCAGAGAGAAGAGGCCGATCTGCAGTGACGAGTAGTCGTAGGGCGGAGACGCCAGCAAGAAGGTGAGGGTTGTCCAGAACGAAGTGAAGATGGTTGAGAGGGTGAAGACGATGAGGCAAGACTGGATAAGAACCGGTTCGGTAACCATCATGTACGGGATCGACCAGAGGGCGCGGAAATAGTTGAGACCATCCGGGTTAGTGGACGGATAGTCAGGCATGAACAAGAAGAGCACCGAGGCGAGCAGATACTGGGCACCGCAAGAGAACCAGTAAATGTTGCGCCAACTGGTGTAGTTGGAGACGACTCCAGACAGGAACCTGGCCATCAAGAGGCCGAGCATGAGTCCAGAAACGACAATGGCCAGGAGAGATGCCTTCCGACGTGGAGGGGCAAAGTCCCCCACGAGGGGGATCATCAACTGAGGTGTCACAGTGGTGACGCCGCATATGAAGGATAGGGCCCGAAAGACGGTAAAGTCATTGGTTACGCATAGACCTATCCACTGAGCCTGTGTGAGCGGGTGACTATGTGAGTTGTGAAGACAACTTACAAGAGTCGCGGTAACAATGATGAGTGAGATAATAAAGGGGCGTCTCTCGACAATGTCACCCAGCGGCAAGACAAAGACAAGTCCAGCCGCGTAACCAGACTGTAACAAGGTCGCAACCTGAGACGATTCCTCGTACGTGACTTTAAAGTCGGCAGCTATCTTGTTGAGGATGGGCTGGTTGTAGTAGAGATTGGCCACAGTAAAGGCGGCAGACTTGGCAAGTTAGAACTAGTGGAATGAGTTTGTAGACAACATGGACGCACCATGGCATATAGCAGACAATGCGCCATGGTCAGCGCAGGCGGAGACTTGTCATCCCATCGACAGCTCTTTGGTGTTGTCACTCTACGAACCCAGCTCGTCTCGTATCTTGACTGGACTATCGCATCTGCCTCGTCACTCGACTCCGAGGCGCTCTCAGTAGCGGCGGCTTTGGTCTCTGGGGATGCCACGGCCGGTGGCTTTTCAAAGTCATTGCCTTGGACGATTTCGAGGTCTGAAGTGGTTGGCTTCTCGGACGAACGGCTCGAGGACGTCATTGGCGGCAACTTATTCGCGTCCAGCACGAGATATAAGACATATACAAACTTTGGGTGGCATAAAAGGCATCAATTGCAAGAAGTGACATGGATATCCAAATGTTTCAGAAGGAAGAAAAAAACAATCGGTGAATGGACCAACAGAAGTCAGGGTCATCGATCAAGAGCCTCATAAGTGGGTATTCCCGCTGGCCTTTCGGGATTAGCAGCCCTTGTTCTTGATTAGCAAGCAAGCAAGCTCAATGGGCTAGGGATTGCGACATCGATCTTTGCCAAGTCCGATCTCCGGTGGGATATAGAAAGGAATTGACTTTTGGGTGTTTTGGTGATGAAGGAGTATAGTTTCGGTGGGTTAATAGCCAAGACTGGGATTAGGAGTGAATGAATGGCATAACAAGTGAAACCGTTTTGTATGAGACATGTTAGATCATCATTGATACAGACTCGTAACTCTGAGACTGGGTCTTCCACTTTCTCTTGGTATTCTTCAAGACATAGGTGTGATTGCTTCTCTTCACTAGGTACGCTATACCTACCTGCCTAGGTAGGTAGGTATGGCGAGAGAACGGAGATGAGGTTTATCTGGGTTAAAATAAAGATTAAGACCAGGTGAAATAAAAGTTAAAGAGCCTCGGCTAGAGACTCGTCAATAATTTACCTAATTCTAGACCTGCACTCATACCTACGGAGTAGGTAGGTAGGTATCTTTAATTTCCCGAATGTGACGGTCCGGCCCGGACATCCGTTCAACGGAAGCCCGCTCCGCTCCGAAAAGAGTCGTGATGCCGGACACTCTATGAGAAGCAATAGAATACACGCAAAAGCACTGAAACCCTGTGAGCGGCAACATGAAACGAGAAATCACGCGGGAACAAGATGTCGGTGACAATCTGACAGGACAAGGGCCATAAGCCCGTCCCGTCATCTTCTCTTCCACCTCCTTGACGCAAGTAGGCACACCAACAGATTCCATCAGCCTTGTGGGCAACAAAAATAAACCAGCTCATCCTTCGGCAAGTGGGCGCGCGACCCCCCTTGAAACCTGACACGGCCGGCATCTGGGAGGGAGCGCAGAATATCAACCGAATAGGGCAGTCCAAGCTCCCCACGGAGGCTGATGCTCCATCTGTACACCTCTAATCTCTCCTAAACTTGAAGGGCCCGGCCCGTGTGCGAGTGCTGCGCCATGCAGGGATCCGCCCTAGGATTGCTGGCTGATGATCCTACGGGGGATCCCCTCGATACCGGTTTTTTTTGGGGGGAGGGACGTGTAAGCCCCGATGCCGTCACGACCACATAAGTAGGGTGCGGGTGACCTCTTTTCTCTTTCTCTAGTTACATATTTCATTTGTCTCTCTTTTTGTCAATTCTATCTGGTCAGTTTAACCACGAGTTTTAACTAGGTCCTGTCTGGGCATCTTCTGCCAAGACGACCATCTTGTGCAACCACACACACTGAACAAACACGACAAGACGAGCAAAAAACCTCCATCAAACAAAACTTTCCCATGACTTCCGAACTATTCTCATCAGGTCCCTTGTGGGCAGCAAAACTCAACCTCCGTCTCCTCTCCATATCCTTCGACGCCGTCCTCCTCATAACCGTTCTCACACTCATCGCCGGCTCCTCCGATGATGCGACAACCATCATCCTCTTCGGGCCCCTTGTACGTGTTTCCAGCTTCTGCTTCCCCCGACTCAAGTTGACCGTCTAGACTTGTATGGCGTTCGTGTGGAGTTTCATGGACGCCGTCTACCTCTGCACACGCAGCCGACGTGGTCACGAGCCCATTACCCGGATCAAGTTTGACCTAGTCCTGTGCTTGGCGTTTGTGACTGCGTCGTCATTGATTGGATATCTTGGCACCACCGATCATGCTGTACCGACCCTGGACCAGACCACGGACGAGCCTCATCTTGCAACGCGGGCTCTGTTCTGCTTTGGTATTGCTGAAGTGTGAGTCTCGAGACTTGAATGTTCTAGTAAATGGCAACTAATAAACATGGATCTAGGCTCGTTCATTTGTTACTGTTCGGCATCGCCCACCAAGAATGGAAGGCCTCGACCAACGAGTTCCAGCTCAGCAGCCCTACCTCTATCGATGATCCTCTTCCGGCTTCAACTTGGACAGTGCCGTCACCAAAGTCTGGACCTGGTCGGAGGGAAATTGTAGTCCTTAGAGACGAGGAGGAAGGCCTCTTGGCAGACGCACCACGACCATCGAGCGGGTAGCATCCGATTAGCGACCATTTTATGACTTATGACAATAGATTTTCCTGCTTTTCCATCTCCAACCGTGCATCTCGGTCATTTCTGCTTTCAGTTCTCACTACCCGTCCCGTCTACTTCTCTGGTTCTTATTCGAATCGTTCACTCCGCCGCAGCTTTCCAGACAGGCTTGGCACATGAGGTTCCTTGGCCCATCCACGTAAAGCTGAGTAACTTCACAGGGGATGTGGTACCGGCGTTGGTCTTCCTCTATTGCCTTGGAGCAAGGTCGAATCTTGCCCCAGGGCTCCAGTTTCGTATTGCACTTTAAGCAGTGGGCATCTTGAATGACATGGATACACATGGTGCTGAGAGGTTCGGGGAGCTAGCACAGCGATACAATGGCTTTCGTGTGATTCTGAATCTCTTCTTACAAGTGTAGATGGGTAATGCATCCTCTGCTGGCGAGACTACATCTCTTGCCCCTATATAGTGCTTATAGGTTTGGATGATCGCTCAGTGTTACAAGACATCATCCGAATAGTCTCTCTGTTCAGTGTCTTCAACTGTAACAGCAGCATGGTGCTGTCAAAGTCTTTGTTGTCCATGAGGGAAATGGAACAGAAATCAGATGGAACCTAGGCACTAAACAAAGACTTTTCTGGTACAGCATCTGCGCCATGAACACGCCTTACTGTCCCAGTCTAGTCATGGTCTTCCTCTGTCAAGCCCGGACAACCCTCCATCTCCGAGTCGGGATACGCCATCTTGCACCAAAAGCAGTACTGATGTTTCTCCCTTAAATATTCCAGCAACTTGTTGAGTCGCTCACCAATCTCCAATGCATTAAACTTATCCAGCTCTTCATCCTCCTCATCAAGATCCTCAGCCGTAGCGTAGACCGTGTGTCCCTTTCCCAGCGCCTTCTTGTCGTCTGCGTCTTCTTGGTCGTCCTCGTACGTTGGCAGCCGTGATAGCGACTGCTCAAGGTCGTACCGCATCCGCCGATCGCGCTCTGCTTCTTCTCGGTGTCGAACTAGACCGCGGTATAACACGGGGACTGATTTGAGAGGTCGAGATGATATCGGCGCTGGCTTCTTTCGAGAATCGCCAGTTTCATCCGTTGATGCGTCAACCGCATGTTGGCCTTGAGGATCTGCCTTCTCATCGTCCATCCGCTCCGCTGTGCGTTGCGCCGCAAAGAACTGCCTTTCGAGTCTCCCATCCTCGCGTTCCTTCCTCACCCGTTCTCGATACTCATCCGGGTCCATCTTGGCCATCTTGATATCCCTCTCCTCTGCAGCCTCTCGAAGTCTCCTCTTCTTCTCATTTTCCAATCCAATGCCTGCGCGGTCCTCCTTGATGCTGACTTTGATCGGCTCCGCCCGACCTGGGGCGTTGCCATCTTGCGTCTTCTTTCCTAGGCCACCGCCCGTGAAGCCCATCTTGGCCATCATGGCAAGGCCCTTGCTCTTCTTGGCCTTTGCGTCATCGAGCATCGACGTCGACAAGGCCTTTTCTCTCGCGGCCTCCTCCTCCTCTTCAATCTGGGCTTTTGACTTGACAAGTCCCCGGGCGCGTGATTCACGCTTGAGGCGTTGTGTGCGTTGTAGAGATGTTTCTTTGATAGGCGCGGGTTCCTCGAACGTCATATTCATATAGTCATCCTCGTCCTCGTCTGGTGCGCTTGCACCGTTTTGATGGGAGCTCATGATGATAATGATAAGCTGGTTTGGTCTGGTAAGAGCTGCCTTGATCAAGAGACTGCTGATTGAGCGTGGAAGGGTAAAAATCGAGATGGCTGGTGAGTTTGATGGTGTTGATGGATTGTTCTTCCTCACAGAGTCGTCTCCACTAAAACTCAGTGGTCGAAGCGCTGAGGTACAGTGCCAATAAGAGTATCTACTCAGCAGCCAAGAGGACGGCTTCAACAACGGGGTGTCCACGTAGCTTGAGCTGTTTCTGCGCTTAAGCTGGGGTTTGCTTTCATCAAATTATTTATTAAATTGCTCAACTTCTTTGGCTTGCTCCATCTAGATCATGACACTACTTATGGGCACTTCGCTCAAGCCGCGCACAGTGTGCCTCTCACTGACGGAGTCATTGGACGAAGGACTGTGAGATGAATGAGAAGTCCGATCAAGGGTCAAGGCAAGACCTGGGCGAATGAGACTCATGGTACTTCAAAGATCATTAAACTCATCCTTAATTGATAACTTACTTGACCCTAAAACATATTATAAAATAGGTGTTCAGACTAAACTTCATACTCAATTCTATCCGGCAACCTTGCCAACAACTTTCTCTCCTCCAAGGACAAGTGCCCAAAGCCAAGCCAGTACAGTACAATGACAGACGAAAATATGTAATATTGGTATCCTATGCCAAAGTGCTCCTCTACCTGTTCTTTGCCCTCTTTCGGGCCGACCTCTCCCTCTCGTACGCGTTCGCCTCTCTTCCCTCCTCGCTCTGGATCTCGGCCACGAGCCTCTTGTACTTCTTCTCGTACGCCTCGTCCTTGGCCTTCTTGATCCGCAGCTTCTCCCGAGCCATAAAGTTGGCGTCCTTGCGTAGCTCCCGCATCGCTCCCTTGCGCTCCTTCTTGTGCTCCGCCTTGAGCTTGGCCAGCTCCGCCCTCTCCCGGTCGGGGTCGTAGTGCTTGTCCGGGTCGAATGTCTCCTCGAACTTGGGCACGTACGTCTTGATGGCCAGAGGTCGGTGGTGGTGAAGCTCCAGGTTGCGACGTGATAGCTGGGCAACCTTGAGCATCCTCTCAAACTTGGCCTGGAGCTTCTCAATCCTCTCGGTGAGAGCTGAGGGAAGTCGAGAGCGGCAACCCTTACTGTTCAGGTGTTTCAGCACAGCAGCAACCTGACCAAAGGTCTCAAGGAACGCGCTCTTTCCTGTCCACGTATCCGCAGCCGCTTCCAAGAGCTGGAGGGTGGTGTCAAGGACAGCAACCTTGCGAGCCACCGCCTCCTTGCCAGTGGTCTCCTCGTCAACGCAGTCCGAGAAATTAAGCCTTCTTACGGCCGTCTTACCAGCGCCTTCAGTCCGGATGCCAGCGGTGACACTGTGAAGAGGGAAGTTTCCAAGCTGCTTTGAGGCAGCAACCGGAGCTAGGGCAGAGAGTGTGTTCAGAGAGAAGTTGATCACCTCGGGCACATATCGCTTCGACAGCTTCTGGTAGCTGACGGCAAGAATAGAAAGATATGTGCCGATAGCATAATGCGACAGATTTTGAGGGACTCGCTGGCCAAGATACCGCCCAATCGTCAACAGGGCAGGTGTGACAACCTGGTGAAAGTGATCGGACGTGGGGAAGATGGAGCCAACGGCAGTGAGCAGGATCAGATCTCCGGGACCCAAGGCCAGAGGCCGTGACTCGCCCATCTCCTCAATGTTTTGCCGGAACTGCTGGCTGATCTCGACGGGGAACATCTTGGCAAGAGAGTGGATATGTCGCACAATGTTCTCAAGCACGGCGAAAGGAGGAGAGGTCGCAGGATCCCAAGGCAGAGCGACGTAGTCGACTAGAGCTGTGGAGAAGTTGGCCAGCTTCTCCTTGTTCTTGCTGCTGAGCTTTGGGTGGTAGAGGGCGCGGATTCTTTGAACAATGGTAGGGAACGTCTTTGCTGGGTATGGGGCGATGATGACTCGAAGCTCATCGCAAGACTGGGGGCACTCAAAGGTGTACGGGAGACCTTGTTCGTCGCCTTCTTGGATTGCCGAGGCTTTTGTCGTCGAGTCGGCCTCAAAAACGGGGTTTCGGCGCTCTAATTCGTTGAGTAGGCCCTTGGTGAACTCGTCATCTTCGTCGTCCTCATCAGCATCTTCGTCAGAACCCTCGATATCTGAGTCCTCGTCGCTGTCGATAAGCTCCAGGTCCGATCCGCTGGCGACAAGATCATCATCGATGATAAAGTCATCCTCATCGTCGAATCCCAGTTCCGTCGCAGTTGGTCGGGCCCTAATACCGCCTCCAAGGCCGAAATCCTCATCATCCTCATCCAGGTCCATCTCATCTCGTTGATTCTTCTTGCCCTTGTCATTTGCCTCGTCATCCTCACTATCCGAGACCTCCTCTCCTCTCATACGTCTCTGGCGCTTATCTTCAAGCTCCTTAAGCCTTTTAGACTCCTCCTCAACCTTTTCCTCGTCTGTCTTGGTTCGATCCGCAGGCTGGGCTCTCTTGTCCTGCGCGAGTTTCTTCACCTGGAGATCAAAGTTCTTTTCAAAGGCATCGCGATCGACGCCAGCGATTGTCGAGACTGCAGCCTGAGCCTTGGTTCCCTGTCGGCCTTGAGACAAGAGGGCATGGAGGTTCGGTAGCTCCTTGTCGAGTTCTGCTCGCAGATCGTCGTCTTGATCCTTGGCCGCCTGCCGTTCGTACTTGTGTAGCTTGGACTTTGCGATAACCTCTTCCATGACCTCCTTCTTAGTCTTTTTTCGCTCGGGCTCATCGTTTTCACCGTCCTCTCCGTCGCTGCCAGTCGCTGCCATGTCGCGAAGGCGCTTCAGTCGCTGCCTCTCTCGCACTGAGCCATCGCTGTCGTAATCCTCATCGAGGTCCTCTTCTTGAAAGTCGTCCACACGCCTCATACCGTCAAAGGAAATAGATTTGCCCATGTGTGTGAGGCCCTCTTCGGGCTCGTCATCTTCCAGGTCAAACATGGAGCTCCTCTTGTGACTTCTCTGTTTCTCTCGAGCGAATCGTTCCAACATCTTCTCTTCGGGTGCCATGGTTGGGTCGTTTTCACCGAATCGACGATCGAGGATGCCTCCAACCTTGTTACGTCGTTGCATCTCGACCAGGAGGGTTTCTCGGCGCTTTGGATTCTGTTAGTTGGATTGTCACCCAATGCGATAGTGTCTGACAACTCACCCTCTCCTCGCTGGCTGCCTTGGCCTGACCAGGACGGCCTTTGATACTGCCTGCAATACCAGGCGCCTTCGGCCGATTGGTAGTGACCTCGAACTTGGGTCCTTTCGCATGCTTCAGGTCGAAAGGGTTGAACTGCTCGCGAATGCCTTCCAACACGACCCCTCTCTGCAGTCGTTTTTCGTTACGGGAGCGCTCATCTTGGGCAATACGACGCTTCTGCTTCTTTGACTGCTGAGGGCCGACAATTCCTTGCTCTCGGAGTGACGCCTTGAGGCGCTTGAGCTGGGAGCCGGCCATGACGAATGCGATGCTAATGTTCGACTTGCGCTATGAGCGAGTCTCCAAGATTTTTTCCAATGGAAAAAGCGTTATCGTTATCAGTAAATTATTATGGGGCTCGCAAGCGCAAGCACGACAGCTGTCGTCTCTGGAAAGAATGTGGTTACAATTTCGAGGTTGGCCTGTCACGTGATATCAAAGCGTAATTGGTTTAGTGGTAAAATTCTCCGTTGCCATTCGAGTAACGTCGGGGAGCCCTGGGTTCGATTCCCAGATTACGCATTGCTTTTTGGTCTTTCCGTCTCTTTGATGGAAGAGACAGCTTCTTTTTTGCTTGTCAATTGATTTCCCATCAGACTCTCCATGGCCTGAAGTACATTCTGAAAGCGGGACCATCAACAATCGCACCTGCTCTCTGAACTGAGGAGAACTAAAGGCGGTATCAAGTGGCAGAATGCCCTGACGTCAGGACCTCTCGCCTATCGCTATCGCCATCGCCTTTAATGAACATGAACTCAACAAGCAGACTTAATCAACATGGGCTGGGCAAGCAGCCTACTCGCCTTCGCCCGCGATGAGCGGGTAGTCCTTGTGAGCCTGGGCCTTGCCACTTTTGGTCTCGTTAGCACCATATTTACAACGCTTACATACCTCCGCGACGAAAACGAGATCCCTCCAGCACAGCCAAAGACCCAGTACATCACGCAGGATACAGAGGATTCTCTAGAACTTGAGACCCTCGAGAAGCTTCTAGATCATCCAAACTATTCAATCAGAGATATCGCCATCAAGATTCTTTGTGATCGGGCCATCAACGACCGCGAAACAACACATGCCCTGCTTTTTGGCATCACGCGGCCAGACTACGATGAGCGTATGAAGTGTCTTCGGGCGCTGGCCCTCCTCACGGGGCAAACACTTGGTATGAGGACTTTACAAATTTCCGAGGAGACAACTAACCACCCTAGGTCTGGATGGGCTGTCCAAATTGAACAACCCCAAAGGCTATTCTGCCCTTGTGAGGTCCCTCGAGCTGAGCTTAGATGACGTTGAGCGACCAGATCTCACCGACAGCCACTGGGACGAGTACTACCTCCGCGATATGGCCGAGAGGTTCTGTCTCATGTTCATCCTTGAGCTGACCAACAAGTACGGCTCTCGCGACCTGATTAAGGCGCGGTTCGTCGAGAAATGGTTGGCAAAGCAGGAATGGGGGACTGACCCCGAGGAGAGGCGGCGGAACTTCAAGAACTACATGGACCTCAAGAGCAATCGCATCGTCGAGATCGTGGATAGAATCAAGGATGAGAGGCGTGGACGTAAGGCGTTGGAAAAGGCAGGGCTGGTCGACTGGAAGGAGAGCATGCGGACCATCTTTCGTAAGACCCCAGAGGCCACCATGGATATCCAGGAGGAGGCTGCGGACGGCGCTCTCGCCGAGCAGCAGATTCCTCGCACCCGAGAGCATTCGGCCGAGGAGCAGCGACTTCGACGACAGCATCGAGAGGCGATGGTGCTCAACGACGGCACTCGACCACTGGGCAGAGAGGACATAATCGAACGGGATCACGGTTCCCCGACCTAGTAAGAGCGAGGAATCAGCAGGAAGAATATCAACCAGGTTGGACGTGGCACCAAAGATTGCCAGCCAAGAGCGCAGCGCCGAGGTTGTCGTTATGGAGGCAGCGCATAGGAACGCCGCCTTTCAGACAGCGGGCAGAAGAGGTTGCCAACCATTACTCCCCACTCGTGCCCAGGCTATTCATACCTAGGGCAACGCAGTAGATGCATCTGTGCTCTACCAACATTTTGCAGCCTCGAGACAGGCTTCATGGAACAGTGTCGGAGTTTAAACATGACTAAGGTTAGGTCTATTGCTATAAAATCATTCGGACTCAGCGCTACTCATAATTTATTATTATTAATGACACTATATCTAATCCCTCTCTGCCTACTTCTCTTTGTCCAACACCTTAGGAAGTCTCAACTAATTCCCCCTTACTCTTCAGCTAGATACGGCGGTCTCCTGTCCCTTTGACAAATGTCCTTTCTCAGAGCCTCCATTCGTTCGTTGGAGACTACACGATCAAACTTGAGGTTAGGAGGGGGTTGTCCAATAGTGGCGATGACCAGCGAATTCCTCCCCTCCGGTTTGTGCACACCTTTGAACCCACGAATTCTGTTCCTCCAGAACTGAAAGTCCTCCCCCAGGCCGAGCTGCAGGAGAAAGTCTTTAAGAACGTCAGGGTTACAGTTGGTCGATTCCTTGCACTTGAGCGCGGTGCGGATCAGCCTTTGCCATGCATCCGGCTTTGCGAGGTCGACGAACTGGAAGAGTGCGACAGCGAGCTGACCCCATCGCAACACCAGCTCGGGGTCCATGGTTCCCTCTTGGTGACGGAACTCGACGGTGCCCTTGGCGTAAACTTCCTCCTCGCCGAGCTCTGCAGGCTTGCCATCCGCGTTGAGAGCCTGACAAGTCGCCATGGACACCGAGACCTTGCGGCAATGCGCCTTGATCTCGTCCAGATCCTGTGCCACCCACATCCTTTTCAAGACGGCCCAGAGGAGAGGATTCTCTTCAATCTCGTCGGGGACATGCTTCTTGAGGTCCGGGTGCGGAGCACTGTTCTTGAAATCTCGTCCTATCAGTTCTGGATTGGCCATCAATGCAGCCGAGTATACCATGTACCTCCTATAGGGGTGGCAGAGGCTGAAGACAATGTTCTCTACGCAGCACATGAGGCAGAACATCTTTCGAAGGAGGTGTATTGGGAAGGGCTGCTGGCCCTTGCCGACGTGGACATGTAGTCCGCAGTTGATAGTTGTAATCACCCTGACGTTTGTCGCAAGGCCGCCCACGACCTCGAGGATCCGCTCCCAGTCCTCGGGCACATCCTGGCAGACCGGGCTGATGAGTTCGAGGCCGGTCAGCTTCCAGTATCCCCCCCAGGCCAAGGCTTCCCCGAGTGAGCCGTCTGGCTCGAGGGACCACGCGTGGTAGTTGAGTTTAAGGTCGCCCACGTGGAACATGCCGCGTTCTGCGAGCTCGCGCTTCCAGGGGCGGCCGGTGCCGTTGCTATTGTTGCAGATGAAGAACGCCGGGTGGCCGAGCGAGGTGACGATGCCCGCTATGTGGTGGGCTCGGCGAGCGAAGAGGCTCCCTCGGGCAATCTCCCTGGGGTCTTTGGGATCGGGGTCGTCCTCAGGGGTAGTATCTTCCTCGGAGGACAGGTCAATGTCCATTGATTCAGCATCAAGAAGGCTCGCTTCTGGAGTTGAGTTGACGTCCCTCATTGAAACATCCGAGGAACTCACTTCTGGATCAACCAGCATTCTATCAAGCAGCTCAGGGTCAATATTTCCTATGTCGATGTCGAAACTCAAATCGTCCTTCCCTGTGCTCGAGTTTGACTCGGTTTCTGGGAACTTGGGTGTCCATGGGTGCGAGGCCTGACCGGATGCCCCTTCGCCCGAGCCCGCTCTCTGCATCAGCTGTGCTCTTATGTCAATGAATAGCTGGTCAGGAACGTCGTCGAGGAACTGATATCTGTAAATAGATGGATCCAGGGCCTTGGTCGGACGCTGCGTTGTGGGGACCAGCATCTCCAGCTCCACGCCAAAGGAGTAAGTGCTATTACTGGCTCCCTTGACGCCTTTGGTGAACTTGGCCCAGTTCTGAGCCTCCACCTCGGCATCGTCCAGCGACATGTAAGATCTCGTCAGCCCGGGCTCTGGGTCATATTTGAGGACGGGCCTTTTCCGAACCGGCCACTCGACCAGGTCTGGGACTTGAAATGGCTTTTTGTCCGGCGTGTAGTACATCATCTGTTGTAGGCCGTCTGATCCCAGACAGTCAAAGACGGTGAAGCCCTGCTCGATACGCTGTCTCAGGATTCTCGACGCCGCGATGAGAGATGAGTCGGGCACTGGCCGGGGAGGTTCAAGAATAAACCTGCAGATGGCGATCCAATCCACGATGGCTGGGCCGTGAAGCGTTCCGCAATGTTGGCTCAGCTCAATACGCGGGTTCGTAGTATGGGTGGCATACTGAAAGTCGTATGCTGCCTGGAACTTGTACTTCTTGTCGCCCTTCTTAACAGGCAACGCCAAGAGATGAAGTAGGTCTGGGATCGACTTAGCCTTGTGGATCTTGTCGAGTCCAGGTCTATACTTCCCTTGAGACAACTCCCCAGGATGAGCCATGATCCTGAGCTGTCGACGGTGCCAGGAGAGGCGATCAGTCCAAGGATCATCGACCAGAACGCCCAGCCCCATTTCCATCCTGAGGTCGATGGGACGCTGCTCCCTGGCAATGTTTGCAAACTGAAAGCCCAGGGAGGGCAGTGAGCTTGGTCCGCAGTGAGGGGGGTGAAGCTTACTCAGGAGAGGGTCTGTCACCCAGAGCATGGATGCCATTTCCTTGAGTCGTTCGAGGTTAAAGGCTCCTTGTCGAGGCGTGAATGAGAGTTTTAGTCTTGTTTCAGCGCTGGCAAAGGTGATTGCCTTTTCGTTGAGGACCTTGAGGACCACCACGAGTTGTCTGTATTGGTCGTAAGTAGGCTCAAGGTAAGGAGACGTGACCTTGATCCCGATCCAGCGGTACTCATCGCATTGGGTCTCCTGGAGATTCTCTTCATGGCTAAACGTCCACATCTCAGCTCCAGGAAACTCCCAGTAATGAGACAAAAGCTTATCAAGGAATAGAATGGCCCACGCGGCACAATCCCTTCTCACCTGAGGATCCGTGAAGCCAGCGGCGCTGCTCTGATAACTGGAGGTAGGGTAGGGAATAGGACTCCCTTGAGGCCGCACGTAGCCCGAGTCATTCTGGCCGGCCTCCTCCTTGTAGCGGAGTGCCAGGAGGAAGGGTAGCTCGATGCGAGTTAGCAGCTCTGACGACATGGTGGGTGATATTGGTGTTAATTCTGCATTCCCAAGTGTTAGTGATGAACTAGGCTCTCCGTATGTTCAACACCAGACAGTGACTTGGAGTAGAGGTGCCGAAGTATATATGTTTGTTGTGAGAACAAGGGGACATGGTGGCGGTCAATGATGGAGATGGGTGAATCAAGACGAAGTGTGACGACATGTTGTTCGACTGTGTAATCGTAGTTTATTGGGAGAAGAGGCGATTCCTCACATATAGAACAACCATGAACACATGCTGGTTGGTGAGCACGACCTTCTTAGATTCAGTTGTGACTAGCAACATTCTTTGTCTAGCACATCATATTAGCCCACGTTTGGGGCCAGAACATCACTTCCATGTTGAATAGCGTGGAACAGACATGGATACATTGGTACCTTGTTAAAGGCAGCCTTTTGGTGTGAATAACCAGGACGATGACGCCCTTTCATCCTTGACACTCAGGATACCTATGTGCGGTGTCGACAACAGAGGACTAAAGAGTCCCTGGTGTCAAATTATGGATACAAGCTTTGAATTGCGATCAAGTACATCCTTCCCTAGAGCATATGCCATGGAAATCATGAATCACTACACCAACCCCCCCTGAAAAGATGTTCTCTGTGACTTTAGCACTGATGTCGCATCATTTGCCAGTCGATTGGTATCGCGCCTGACACTACATCATATTGTTTTGAGTGACAGCTAATTCTTATCAATATCAGTGTGTTGCTGTAAAGAACTTGCATCACTTGCAGGTGTCTGCCAGTGCCAGCTTGTGCCAGGCCGGCAACACTCTTCACCCTCACGAGCCCCTCTCTCTTCTTCTCTCTTCCTTTCTCTCTCAACCACTTCTTCCCCTCATCCCCCATCTTTCTACTCTCACAATACGTCTACTTCAATCAGACGCTCGCAACGCTCTATCGACATGGCGTCTCCGCCTAGACGCTCGCGAAAGCATCGCGCCGCTGCACCCACCTACCTTGCCGACCTAGGCTCCGACGATGACTCCTGCTCAGAGCCTTCCCAGAGAGCTTCAGTTCCCAAGGACGCACTAGCCTCCAAAGTCGCAACAACCCCAGCCAACTCGACCCATTCGAGCTCTAGCGATGATGTCCCTCTCATGGCTCGCAAGAGAGTCAGAGCCGCCCAGTCTGTTGCAGCCCGCCGAGCCGCTGAAAGGGACGAGGACGCAGGATACGAGAGCTCCGGCTCCAACTCGTCGATTCCTGCAGTCTCTCCCAAGGCAACTTCCGAGTCAGCGGAAAAAGCTTCTCCGACGGGCAAGCGAGTTGCGCCCAGGGAGCACACCGATTCTCCTGCAAAGAAACCCCGGATCGTTTTCAAGAAAAAGAACAGGTATTCTGATGGAGCATCCATGTCCTCATCCCCAACCTCTCCCACCGAGGCAGCAACTCCATCAAACTTGGTGACACCGTCAAAGGAATCGACTCCCGCAACTTCGCTGGCTCACTCGCAGCCACCAATCAACCGAGAGATAGAGACAACCCCCCACGAAGCAACAGCTCTCCGCCCAGAAGCTCTCCATCCAGCCGAAGCCGCCAGTTTCCAGCAGGTAAACGACTTTCTCGCTCACCTACGCGACAAAGCCGATGCCGCCCAGAATCGCGTCCAGGGCCTCTTGAATACCCAGGAAATGCAAGCAAAGATTACTGCCCTCGAGACCCAGCTGGCAACAGTCAGCGCCCAAGGTGTCGGAGGCGATCTTGCTGAATGCCAGAAGGCCCTCGACGCCAGCCGAGCCAGGGAAAGGGAGCTCTCTGCTTCTTTCAAAAGCCTCAATGTCGAATACCAGAAGCAGAAGGCCTATAGCAACGAGCTGAGGCGGGACGTTAGCGAACTGACCGACGAGCTGGAAAAGTACTCCGATTTCCCATATGATAAGGTCACGGACGATGAGATTGGGCATGAGTGGCTTCGACTTGCCCATGAGATCCAGAACTTTGTCTTCCAAGTTCTCACCAGAGATCCCAAAGGTGTCACTGCTCCTCCGGGAGCCAACACAACCCAGGTCAACGCGCTCAGAGTCAAGCGCAAGCAGGACCCGGACCTGGTCAATTTTCACTTCCAGAAGCACATCTGGGATCGTATCAACAGCGAGGTGTTCCATGCCGGATCCAACGTTTGGGGTGGCCGCTCTGGGAAAGCCTTCAATCGCCTCTGTATCGACGTAACAGGTAAGAATCACCAACCCCCCCTTTCTCCTTGTCCTGATGTTTACGGTTCTTTTTCTCAGGGGGCGATGTCGAGGAGATGAAGAACCTGAGTCCCATGAAGGCCCAGACAGCCAAGGTTCTACGCTCTACTCACGACGACGTCAACGAAGCCCAGGTGGCCAAGCTTGTGAACGGCCTCAAGGTTGACCTACACGTTTTCACAGACCCCGAGATGACCAAGGACCCCAAGAAGGTCAAGGCTGTGGAGCGCCGCTTAAAGAAGATCATTGATCGAGCCATGCGTCTCAACTTGATATTCATGACATCGAGGGCCTTCTTCCTTCCAATGGGCGTGCAGGACGACTACGAGGATGATGATGTCGACATCCGATACACCAGAGGAAACCCAGAAGAGGAGACTGCTCTGGAGATTCAGATCTCGCCCCAGATCGCCAAGATCGGGGACGCAGATGGGTACAACTTTGACAGCTGCATCATCGTCTGCAAGGCCATCGTCACCATGTGCGAGGTGAAGCCGCGAGGTGGGAAGCGTGGCCGTGACTGAAGGATAACAGTGGCCTTGAAGGGTCGTGAAGCAAGTTGGAAGGGTACCCTAAGAGATGTACTTATCGAGCCTCTGCTGGTAGAATAGTTTTGTCTCAAAACTCACATCAATGCTTTCCCCCTTTCAACTCCCTCTGTGAACATGCCCTTTGTTGAGGTTGACGGGCCATTCGGAGAAGTCCCCGCAGGATCTCAGGTACCTGTTGGAGATGGTTCTCCAAATTCCACTACCCCGCATGGCACTCCTCTACTTCCAAGGAGGTAGGCACTCAATCCTCTTCTCCTCCCACCAACTGCATCCAATGGCTTCGCCTCCATCATCTAAGTTGTTGCCTTGTTTATGTTAAAAAATTTGGTCGTCTTATCTGATGAAACAAATATCTAGTTTCAATATCTTCCAAGTCAAGGATAGAGCAAGACCCAAGTCTCGATGGAAAGGAGTCGACACTTACCTCGGTACCTACATGTGCGATCCATGCAACTAACCATGTCCATCCCCGCACACACAGCATGTACTCCTCAACCGACCCCCTGTGTTTCTCTTGCAGTACCTCCCCCTTTCGCACTGTATCATCGATATCACTGGAACACTTCGGTGCAGCCAAGAGATCAATCAAGGAGATGAAGTGCGCTTCGCGGCCCGTTTTGACTGTCTTGCCCGAGATTCGGCCTTTGTGACTCTTTAATCAATCCCTGTGCTGCCGAAGCTTTTTAGCACTCATGTTTCGTGCCAAGTAGAGCAGGCGGACAAGGAGTGTATCGTTGAGCCTTTTCATGTGTTGATACAAACACTGACATACACGTCAAGGTTCATTCAGTAGTCAACCGTCAAGAATTGCCTTGATGAATTTGTCATATCCAACAATTCCTGACAATGGCCAACATAGGGTAAGTCGTGATGATTCAAGTAGATGCCAATAGGCATGCAAACACCTGGGCTTGATCGTAGAATGCGCCTATACAAGGATGACATATTCCAACCAGGTAGAATTTATGTTTGACTTGGTATAGATGATGAAAGGTAGGAAGCCTTGCCTTATATCAACCATCGTCCAACTCTCACTTATCGCAACATGGTATAACAAGTAGTAGAAGTACATCTGCATTGCATTTACTTGCTCAAATGGGTATAACTAACTTGTATCTATACTATAACTACTATATTAAAGGGATCGAATCCTATCATCAATTTCATTCCTTCACCCCAAGTCCCATCCCGTAAACCTTCATTGCTAGTGTCAAAACAAGACCAAATCATTACCGGATCATTACCAAATCAGTTGTCGTCATACATCTTCATCAAGTTTGCCTTGATGTTCGTCATCTGGCTGCGGTGCATTCGCTCTCGGTTCTCAAGTGCCGTGATGCGCTCTTGCAGGCTGGCCATCTTTTCATCCCGAATCTTGAGGGTCGCCCGCGCGGAATCACGACCGAGGATGATGCCCTTTGTACGGCGGGCCGCCGTAGTCAAGGTGTGTCGTATAGTCCGCAAGACCCCAGGATCAACATTCTGGCCTTGCAGAAGACCCATGATCTCTTCTGTCACATCGTAGCTGTTGTCAGGAGGACTGCTGGAAGGGACTGCCTGCAGTCTAGTAGGGGCCCTCGATGGAGTTGTGCCAGCCGAAATAGTGGCGGATGGGAGGGCAACCGAAGGTCGAGAGGGTGTATCTTCAAAGGATACCTGCTTCTGGCGTTTGGGATCGGCGCCCGGGAAGAGTGTACGGGACACTGGGGTGGGCAGGCCAGAAATGACATCGGTGGAGCGCAAGTTGGTCGGAGTTTCGTATCGTTTCTGGGCAGCAGCCTTCTCGGCGCTCTTGTCCGCAATAGCGACCATCTGTCTCTCCTCATCCGAGCCAAGGTCACTGAATTCATCCTCGTCCTCGTCCTCGTCCTCGTCCTCTTCAAACACATCTCGCTTTCTCTTAGTAGGCCCCCGGCTCGGCGTTTCTGGAAGGGCAGCTGCCCTTGATGGACCCGCCTCGACGGTTTTGGCCGACTTGGGCATTGGGGGGTCTTGCTCAGATTCGTCGCCAGAGTCTGTGCTATCATCGAAATCCATGTTGCTCGCACGTCGACTGGGAGTGACCTCATAGCCATAGGACACAAGTGACTGTTGTGTCAACGTCGGTGCCTTGGACCGTGAAGATTCACCCTTTTCGGAAGACTTGAGACCGATCTCGCGAGGCTTGGCCTCATCCCACCAGAGAAAGAAGCCGCAGTCGTCACATTTCCAGTAGAAGCGGCCCTTGTTTGGACCAGACTTTCTCGTCTCACGAAGACTGGCTTTGTTTCGAGGCTCGCAGTTGCCTGTTGGAAATGTTAACCAAACATCTTTGATAGGGGACAATTAAACTTACACCACCAATGTCCGTCACTGAAACGGCCTTTGTGGAGGCGTTTCTTGAGAGATTTGGGCGTCTCCGGCTGTTGTGTTGACTGGTAACGACTCTTGCCCCGAGGCGTCGAGGCCATGGTTGTCGAATGTCGGCAAAATCGCAGTGAGGCTTGCAATGGCTTCAGATATGGGTAAAATGGTAAAAGCCGATTAATGCTGATGTCAAAAGACGATGAGCGGGAGCTGCCGCGCCGGTAGATACGATACAGAGGGGCTGCGGGGTTGGCGTTGGCATTGGCGTTGACGCTCCGTTGCTAGGGAGGTCAAGCCTCGAAGGGAGAAGCTGGGATGAAACGAATGTGGCTGTTAAACGGAAGCCCAGCCACAATTGTTTTACCGCGGTGAAGACCGGGTACCTGCCCAGGTAGGAAGGTGTACCTGTACCTGGACCTGGGCAGGTACTGTAGCCTTTCAACAGCAAACTCTCTGCCCTGATCTGTTCGTTAATCGGCTGAACTCGACCGCAAATGGCGTAGCACATGGGCATTGACCCGAGCTGTTAATCTCGTCATGGATCTGATCTTGCAGGGTCCCTCGTGGCACAAAACCGGGTAGTCACTGGTTGGTTCTTATGCCTTGGGCCGTTGAAGCGCAATCTCTTGAATTCGTATTGTATTACCGTTTGTTCATTTAATGTTGCATTGCATTCTGTTTGAGCACCTGCAGATATTATATCTTTTCCTTCACAAACGTCAAGTCAAGTCACATGACTACGCGTCTCCTGCCAAACTCGTGGCCGTCTAATATCCGACCCGATCCTTCCCTTGATTGATGAAGCTGTACCGTCTACCGTCCCGTAGAAACAACGGGAACGTGGCTCCCTCAGTGGCACCTTCCCCTACCTAGCGAGCTCTAGCCAAAAATAATTAATCTCTATTAACCTCCCTGCTGTCAACTTTTCTTCCTCTTCTTCTTCCTCCCTCTCAAATCTTGACCCTCTTCACTCCTTTTTTCTTCTCTTCTTGTTCGTTTCTCGTCCCCGTCTCCTTTTCATCTCTTTGGTCGGCTTCAATTGCCTAATTCCTCCTCCGTTTGCGCCCGTCACCGCCCTCCGGTAGTCGCCAGCTCAGCTCAGCTCGACTCCCTGTTCTTTGCTTCTCTCGCCTTTTTCCGCACAGAGGGAAAAAAAAAAAAGAGGCGCCCAAGCGCATCGACGTCACCCAATGACTGCACGCATGCCCCTCCTCTCGGGGCGATTCCTCGCTTCTCGCCTGTCCCCTCGAGCTTCATCCTCCCTGTCCCTGCCGACTCGCCCGTCCCTGGCCATCCCGCGCGGTTTTCGTACAGCTCAACGCGGCCGTCAATACTCGTCTCAGCCACCGAAGCGCAGCGACGCTGTCAAGTTCTGGCCTTTTCTTGTCGTCATCGGTGTAGGCTCTCTCGGCTACGTGGGCCTTGTCAACCGCCGTAAAGGTGAGATTGCTTGCAACCAGCACCCGTGCTTCTCCCTCATCTATTCAGTTATCAACAAGGACTGGGTATGGGTCTGGGTCTGCTCCTGGTACGAGGGGTCGTCGCCCCGTCCGAAACATCGGTCCATGCAGCCCGAGGACGAGCTTCTCGGCCTGCATTACGTTTCACTGTTGCTTCGCGACCAGATTCATGCCCACCGCCTTCTTCGATCCTTAGAACCTCCTCCTGAACTCTCCTCCTAATCTTCACCAACTAACTGTCATCCTTCTGCAGACATGCCTACTCAACCTCAACTCGAAGCCCCCGCGTCCCCCGCTGGACAGCTTGCCGAGCCCGCAAAGTCCACTCCCACTTTCAAGCCTGAGGATGTGACCGTCATCTTCGTCCTCGGCGGTCCTGGTGCTGGCAAGGGAACTCAGTGCTCGAAGCTCGTCGAGGAGCATGGCTTCACTCATCTTTCCGCCGGCGATCTCCTCCGCGCCGAGCAGCAGCGCCCTGGCTCTCAGTTCGGCGAGCTGATCAAGGACTACATCAAGAACGGCCTTATCGTCCCTATGGAGGTCACTATTGCGCTTCTCGAGAACGCCATGACCGAGGTGATCCAAAAGTCCGGCGACAAGAAGGGCCGCTTCCTGATCGATGGCTTCCCTCGCAAGATGGACCAGGCTGTCAAGTTCGAGGAGAGTGTCTGCCCCGCCAAGCTCGTCCTCTTCTTTGACTGCCCCGAGGATGTCATGGAGAAGCGTATTCTCGAGCGCGGCAAGACCAGCGGCCGATCAGACGACAACGCCGAGAGCATTCGCAAGCGATTCCGCACCTTTATCGAGACCAGCATGCCTGTCGTCGAACACTTTGAGAAGCAGGGCAAGGTGGTCAAGCTAGACGCCACACCCACACCCAACGAGGTCTTTGCCAGCACTCAGAAGGTCCTCACTCAGCGGTTGGGTCCCAGCTTTTGAGAAGTCAGCTTGCATAAACCGCACTTTCACATGCACGGGGGAGAGAGCGCTGTCTTGCATGGGGGGAGCAACGTCCGGGGTGTTTGGGACCGTAGAGGGGTTTTTTTTAAAATTACTTGACCTATAGACCTGGAAAGGGAGGTGGGACATTTAGGATCGCGTCGTCGCCAGCTGTTGGCTCTTCTCTTATCTTGGTTGTCTTGACCCGCTGGCCCTATTTGTATCCCTATTACCTTTTTGTATAATCAACGCTCGAATGACCACACCACCACGAAATAGGGGGTGAGATGGGCTCATGAGAAGAAACCAAACTGAAATGAAACATCTATGCTACAGGATATATCAAAGACGAGTGAATCAATACGCCGTATCATCACATCAAAGCACATACATCGTCGTCAACTGGCGTTCACTTTTGATTCTATATTGGAAGAGTACCGAGACATCATTCTCCCGCTCAATGCTGGGAATAGAAAGACCAATATGCTCATGAAACCGGCTACGCCATTCGCAACCCTTCGTTCGCTGGATTTCTCATGTTGCCCAACGATATTAACGCAAAGCAGGTATGTCAAAAATACCCCCATTCCCTAGGAAAACCCCTTCCCCTTTTTGAAACCTCCCTCCCTCCCTTCCACTCTGTTGTCCCGATTTTGTTTCGTGTTCCATTCATGATTTCCCATCTCTAGTCGTCATTTTCCGTTCGCTCGCGAGGCTGCTGCTGCTCGCGGGGCTCACGGGGCTCACGGGGCTCCCGCTGCTCCCTCTGCTGACCCTGGCGGCGGCGGTTGCCACCCTCCTGGTTACCGCCCAGGCCGGTGTTGGCGACCTTGCGCTCGAGGTCCTGGATCTCGCGCTCCTTCTGGGCCTTGGCGTTGGCCTGCTCCTGGCGCAGGACGCCGAGGACGTTCTGCAGCGTCGACCGCCAGTGGTCAACGCGGGTGGCCAGCTCCTGGTACTGCTTCTGGCCAAAGACGCGGTACGTCACCTTGTGGACAAGGAAGTGCTGGCGCTGCTGAGAGAGCTTGCCCTCGACGAGGCCGGCGCGGATCACGTCGATAGCCCACATCTCAATCTCCTCTGAGGGGATCTGAAGGGCCTTTGTGATCTTGGCGTACTCAATCTCGCGGCTGGGGGTGGCGGCCGCCAGGCTGGCAAAGGTAAGGAGGCGCATCTTGCGGTGGAGCTTCTCGTGGTCCAGCTTCTCCTTCTCAACCCAGCCCTCGTGCTCGTCGTTGAAGTCGTTGTAGTCCTCAAGGTCCTGCTCGGCAAAGATGTCGAGGAGTTGCGAGTAAACGGGGTGGGAGTCGCTAAGGGCCTGCACGCTGGGGATGCCCCGCAGGTCTTGGAAGAGGAAGTGAGTGCTGGAGAGGAGGGCCATCTTGACGGCGCGGAGGGATAATCGTTGGGCGTCCTCGGAGGAGACGCCATCCTTTTCATCACCATCAAATGTCCGCAGAGCCTTGAGGATGTACTCGTATCCTTGCCTGCACAATTGTTAGAAAGCGCTTCAGCAGCACGACTCAACCTGTCACATCGGGTGTCCATATCCCGAGACAAAGATTGGCCGCGCAATTCTGGGACAACTCACGTGTCCTCGCCGGCCTCCAGGGCCACCTCGGCAACCTCCTCATAGATCTTGCGCTGAAAGTCGACGTCGGTGCCCCAGGCGGCAAGCCACTCGGGCAGTCTGTCAAGGTACGTCCGCAGGCCCTCGTACATGCCATGCGATCGCAGGAACTTGAGAATCTCCATAAAGACGCGGGCGCGGACGGGGTCGACAGGGTCGAGCAGGTTGAAGACGGTGGTCAGGGCGTTGAGCGACAGGCCGACGCCGTGGACGGGAGAGTTGATGAGGGGCTTGGCGAAGGTGGTGCAGAGGGTGGGCAGGTACTTCTTGGGGTCGGCGGACTGCAGCACCAGGTGGATCATGAGGTTGGAGGCGGCGGTATACTCCTTCTCGGGGACGGTGTTGAGGGCGGCCGAGGCCGAGACGAGCTTAGCCACAACATCCTCGGTGGAGGGGGCCTTCTCATTGCTCAGGAGCTGCTTAGCTTCCTCAGCCTTGAGGTAGTCGGCCATCTCGGCGGCGAGGTCCTCGAAGGCTCCATCGACAAAGACCAGAGTGGGCTGGCCAGAAGGCTTGGGGGCGGCCATATTGGCTCGGGCGTTGACTCCCTCGCGGGGTGATTTTGAGTATAGTTTTTTTTTTCTTCTTTTTTACGTGGGATCGACTCGTCCGGGTTCGGCTTCGGAAGATGCGAACAAGGGCGGGCAACGTCAAGGCAAGGCTGCGTGGTCGGAGGGCGATCTCGAGCGTCGGGCGGGCAGGCGTTGCAAGGTCAACGAGCGGAATAATGTGAGGATTCTTGTCCCAGCGGCGATGGATTGTAGCCCTCTCTGGTGGGGCTTGGCTTCTCCCACTGGACCCCGCCATTTTTTCTGCCATGTGTGGGCGCTAAGCGAGGGCGCTGGCACGGATAAATAGACGGGCCGGCAACGGCTTTCAACCACCCACGTAAAGCGAAGCAAACTCCAGACTTTTGTTAGGTTGTGTAAGTTATCATGGGCACGACCGATAGATACTTGGTCGCCCATCCATATATCCAAGCTGAATCCTTCCGCCATCATACTGAGTGATAAGCCCTCAATCAGATGACTCCCGGCCGTAAATGAAAATCCAAATATGAAACCCCGTGCGAACCCCCATGTGCGGCCAGTCCCGTCTTCTATAGAACCACAAACAATATCGAAAACCATCCAATCCAATACATCGCACAGAAACCCAACACCAGTTACAGACTCGCCTATACCCCAAAATCCATGTTGTGCAAACTGTTGCCGCTTTATCGCTTGGCTTTGCTCGCCTTGACCTTGCTGGCATTATCACCTACTGGGTAAATGCTCGAATCCTCATCTCCGAAGAGTTCTTGATCGCCCTTACCTCCCAGTTCCATAAACTCTTGGGGTGCTCGTTGAGAAGCGGGCCCCGCCTCCTTGGCAACGTTGGTAACGCGGCCCTTGTTCTTGGAAAACACCTTGACAGGGTTCTTGTTCTTGCCCACCTCGAGCTGGGCTGTGACCTGCACCGAGTTGATCGATGATAGGAGGGTTCGCTCTCTAGCCGGCACTCGTCGGTTGACCTCGAGACCTGCAAGGCCGCCCACTAGACCGCCGGTGCTGTCGTTGACGCTGGGGGCGTTCTGGGTGAGCCAGGGGTGTGACAGACATTGATCAATTGTAAACCTCTTCTCGGGGTCGACAATTAGCATTGAGTCAATCAGGTCAACTAGTCATGTTAGTAAACAGCTACGTCTATAAGACAATGATTCTTACGGGCTGGGTCGCCAACAGAATCCCAGTAGGGCGAAGGATAGTCGAAGCGCCCACTCTTGATCTGCTGGGACAGAGTAAAGGGGAAATCGCGCGAGTAGAGCTCATCCGAGAAAGGCGGGAAACCGCAAAGACAGATATAGAGCACAACTCCCAGAGACCAAATGTCGACGGCCTTTGTGTACTTGCGCTGTTTCGAGTCGGCTAGAATCTCGGGAGCAACGTAACTGGGAGTTCCGCAGAGCGTAGTCGTAAATGACTCCTCTCCAATAATCTTGGCCAATCCAAAGTCGGCGAGCTTGACATGGAGGTTCTTGTCAACTAGCAGGATGTTTTCGGGCTTGATATCCCGATGCACAATGTTGCGCTCGTGCTAAACATGGTGAGTTCTCAACTCGAACCAGACATTCAGCAGGATACTTACCAGATACTTGATACCCTGGAACAGCTGCAAGAATAGCTTCCTCGATTCGTCTTCATTGAGCTTCTGCTTCATAACGATGTAGTTGAAAAGCTCGCCCTCTGGCGCAAGCTCAAGCACCAGGTAGACACGGTCGCGCTCGTTGAACGTGTCCTTGAGGCAGAGGACGTTGGGATGGCTGACACCCATCAGCACGCCAATTTCCTGCTGAAGACCCTCCGTCTTTGAGCGATCCTCCATGCCGGGGTGCTTGGTGAAGATCTTGACAGCATATCGCTGACCGGTCGACTTTTCAACGCAGAGATAGACTTCGGCAAAGTGACCCTTGCCAAGCTTCTCCAGGAGCGTGTACTGCTGCAAGAATTCGCTTGTCTGGCGAGTCTGGGGGTAGCGGAAGACGAAGCGCGCCTTGCCGTGGACGGCAATCTCATCCTGCTCCTCCAGCTCGCGACGCTGGTTTCGGCCAACGATGGCTTCATTGACGTAGGTTCCATTGCTCGACAGGTCCTCGACGATCGCAACGGTGTCGTTGCCTTTGTTCTCGGTGAAGATCAGGCAATGTCGGTTCGAGACGATTCCGTCGTTGACGACAATGTCTGCCAAGGTTAGCTACGGTGCTCGGGTGGCACAAGACGGGTAGGCTACTGACCACACTCGGGATGGCGGCCTATCAAATAGCCACCGGAGGGAACGCCCTTGATCTTCTTCTTCTCGTAGGCTTCTTCCTCCTTCAAAGCGACTGCTTTACCGTTGGCCACATCCTCTTTCTTGACACCATCGGCAACTGTCTCTGGCAAGGGACACGCACTTCGCTTCTTCAAGACAATGGGCTTGTCGCCATATTTGGGGTCGAGGGGAACCAGGTATCCCCAGACGCCTTCGCGAACCTCATCCTCAATGTCGTCAGAGATGGCAGGGTGGCGGTCGACAAACTGGCTGAGCGGCTGGGTGTCCTGGGGTGGCGAGGACAGCGCCTGGGCTTGGGAGAAGGCGTCTTCGGTCTTCTTTGGGGTGATTTCCTGCTGGCGCTGCCCCGGGGGAGTGACGGTGGACTCCTTGACGAGGTCGCCAGAGTCGTCGGTGACGTGTGTGACGGGGGAAGGGAGATGATGCTTATTGGCGACAGGAGTCTTGTCTGGCGCGCCGGGGGAGAGGTTTTCGGTTCGGCGAGGCTTCTTGGTCTCGGTCTCGTCCTCTGGTAGCGAGCCCTGAATAGCGATGTCAGCACGGGTGGCAAGATAAGGAGAGCGCGACAGCCGTTGCGCGCGCGACGGAGTCTTCGGAGACGGACGGTGCCTGGCAAGCGGCAGCGCAAACGCAGGAAAACGAGGGTAACAAGAGGAGAGGAGAGGAAGGACTGACGCGCGGGCGCTTCAATTGGCTCTTTTCGTTTCGCGGAGCCATGTCAGCCATGGCTGAAAGGGAGCTGGGGATGAAGCTAGAGACGAGCCAGGTGAAATTGATCACGATGGGGGTGAGCTGAGATGATGGCCAGGAACAGGGACGCTGATCTGGTGGGGAAGGGGAAGAAAGTGATGCCTGGGAGAAAGAAGGGGAAAGAAAAGAAAGCAAGTAGGTATGGAAGCAGCAGAAGCGAAAGAAGGGAAGGGGGATGTGCCGTGAACGAACGGGCCCTAGAGACTTGTGGTTGTTCTTTCTGACGGGACGGGATGGTGGAGGAGGCAGCCTAGAGCTAGAGTCCAAAGTACCTGGGGTGCGACAACTGCCTGGCGATGGTACTTGTTGGTTCCAAGCCACTTTACAGGTACCTGCGAGGTACGGCCCCCATGTACATAGCCCTTGCACGTTGACCTGCCGAGCGAGTCACAGTCTCGAGGAAGGGGGGTTTGTAATGAATGATTAAAGGAATGACTACCGGTTCTTGTGAGTTATAGCGAGGGGATTTGAGCATCATATACTTGAGCATCATATAATGAGCACCAGGTCTGCGCAGCCGAAGTGGTCACAGGTACTAACAATGCCCGTCCATGACAGCATCGGGGAGCTCCATCAAGTACCTGACCCAGCCTGGACAGCGCCAGGCCTGTAAGGGATGGCGGATGTGTTCATAAGCCCCCGCTCAGCATCCATTCGTAGGTGGGCTGTGGTAATGATCTCGCCTCGTCTCAGTGGAACCATTCGCTCCAGCTGCCTGTAAACTACCTAAGGGAGAGTTGCTCATTGTCAAGAGTTGCGAGCCAGACAAGACCAGTTCAGGAGGCCGACATGATGCACTCATGACAGGGGCTGCCCGCGAGTGCCCTACATGTGGATCCTCCTGTATCTCATCGCATTGGACAGCTTCCAAGTCTCTCTTCAACCTCATAGATGACCCTACAATCAACCATCGAGATGCCAGGCCATGCTTAAACACCAGATGATCACACACTAGAGCCCTGTTCTTATCCCATGGGCCTTTCCCCATGTCGTCATCCGCCAGCCTCGGCGAGTCACGCTGTCGGCCAGGATGAGACGTTCCGCATGCTCTGCTCACACAACGCCCGTTTTCTTGCCCATTCCCATGTTCTCTTGTCACGCGCGTCATGACTCGAGTACCGATCAGCCAAGGGGAATCTGGATTATCTCCAATTTCAACGCTTCAAACGCCTCAAGTTCAGCAAAGAATTCACCACAGCAACAAATAAACAAATATGCCACATCCTCAACTCGGCATTACCATTATTCAATATCCATGCCTAGGTGTGCTTCTCGGCGTATAATAATCAACAAGACGTGCCTATCCAACAACTTGGCACTCTAACAAGAAAGCTCTACACCCACCACCATCCATCCACTCTACACCTCCTCCCTTTCCCTCCAAAACATGCCCATATCCATCTCCTCTTCTCCCTTGTTCTCTGCAGTTCGCCTGTTGTGTTCATGCCGCATTTCCCAACCATCATGGTCCGGAGAAAGCGGTCGTCAACGCCTGTAAACTCCATGACACCCATCTTTCTCTTATCAAAAGTGCCTGCCGTCCGTCATTATCAAAGCGAAGTCGTCGTCAACCCAATCGCCTCCAAGAGAAAGAAAAAAAACGAAGAATGAAAAATGTAGAATCATTTGCTCTCCAGGCTCCGTGGCCGTGAGAGGTCGTACAGATAGTAGCAGAAACCCAAGCCTGCCAATCGTTCCTAGCAGCCGGGTTCCTATTTCTCGGGTATGGGAGATCTGGCCAGCCTGCCCCCTGTGCTCACTCGCTTTTGAAGTCGAGCTTCCCTCTCACGTTGAAGCCTCTCAGCTGAACTCATGGTTCCAGGTAGTGAGGGTACTACATCGCCAGAGCTCCCGGTTACCCCACGCCCGCGCTTCTGCTCTACGTAGAGCTGCGCAAAGCGCCCCAGAGGGAACGCCGGCATCGCCGAAGGAATCTGGGCCCCGTTTTGAACCAGCAGCTCTGCCACTGGGAACGGCACAGACTTGCCGTCGTCGGCTGCCGACACAGGCGTAGGGGATGGCGCTGCCGGGTCTGCCGCAGCCAGAGCAAGCCATACAGCGTGAGTGCCCCTCATCTTGTCGACAGTGTTCGGGTTTGCCTTGAGTGCCAGGGCGTACAGCACCTGTTGGATCTCGTTTCTCTTAATAGCGGCCAGCAGAGTCTCGTCCGCTGTCGCATATCGTGATAGCGTCGGCGAGATGGGTTCTACAAACGCCCGATCCACATATTTGGATGTGATGAACCGAAGACGTTGCTCACGGCTCGCCTGTCCCGTTGGCTTCTGTGACTGGTCGAGTTTGGCCTCCCAGATCATGTTCGACACACGGTTCCCGATGAGCAGGAGGAGCTCGACAATATCGACCGTAAAAGACTTGACGTCCAACGTCAGAGATCGTACCTTGCTGACGTGGGTACCGAGAGAACGGTGAATACCACTGCACTCGATGCACAGGATGATACCCAGGTTGATCGACACCCACTCCACCTTGGATCCGGAACCACAGTCGGCACACCACATGTTGCCTTGATCGTTGTCCCGGACCATCTGAAGAAGCCTGTCGGGGTACTCGTCGTAGCCGGAGCTTGGGGTCCTGACCGCGCTGGGCCGTGCACCCACTGTGATCCTACGACTGGGTATGCCGCTGCTGGAGGAGCTGTGGTGGTTGCCGTGGCTCAGCGACTGTGTCTTGCCTGTAAGAACAGAGCCAATGTCTCTCTTGATAGAGTCGCCGTTCGATGAAGTCGGCTTGCCATGGTAGCTTCGGCCCTCCATGGCACTCTGAAGAGCGTTGTTGATAGCCAAAATCCAGCTGTTCATGTCTTCCTCTGACGTAGCCTGGTACACTCGCTTGAAGTTCGGGGTGATCACCTCGAAACAGAACCGTCGCTCGGCATTTCGGGCTTCTCGAACTGAGGCCATTCGGAGGTCGATGGGATCCATGTGGAGATCCAGCCTTTGTTTCCAGTTGCTATATTCTGACAGCTTTCCCTGATCCAGAACGATCCAAAATCTATACAGTCAGCAGAGATCTACCGCATCCAGAATGAGAAACTCACTTGTGCCAGCCCTGTTTATTCAAGTTTCGAGGGTCAACATGTCCTCCAGGCCTGTTGAGCGCCCACAAGAGTCCTTCCTTGCGGTGGGTGACAACCGATTGTGAGCTATCCCGCTCCTCGAGATCGCGAATCCCCTTGAACTTGGAGGGCGCGACGGGGCTTCCCACCATCGGTTGCGTGCTGCCTGGGGACCTAGACAGTTCCACGGCCGAAGGAGCGCTCGCCGCTCCAGAGTTAAGCTGTGATCCTGTGCTATCTGCGCGGCCCAAGTCGGAATCCGAGGTGTTACCAGCACTTCCGTTAGTGGCAGTGGCGATAGGAATACTGCTCATGGTGCTGCTCTGCTCAGGCTCTTTATAGGGGGTGTTGGTCTTCTCAAGGATGCGCCTCTTCTCCTCGCGCTCACGTCGCTGATATTGATACTCCTTGTCAGCCTCCTGAACTTCATTCGATAGCGCCTCCAGCTGTGGCAGGAGGGTTTCGATTTTCTTGGCTGTCGCGAGGAATCCCCTCGTTTGGGAGTCGGCGAATTTCGTAAGGTGAGACAAAACTTCCTGTTCCTTTCGACCTCCGTGGAGGTCCTGCATGAAGCTGGAATAGTCGAATCGCTTGAGCTCAAAGTTGCGTCGCTTATTCTGGTACTTGGAATCGGCCTCCGCAAGCTTCTTAGCCTTGACCGAGTCCTGACGTTGTCCCAAGTAACGGGATACGTATGCATAGTAATCTTTGCTCTCCTCTTCAAAGTCTCGTTTCTTCGACTCGGCCTGCTTGATATCAACCTGGTATAGCTTTGCTACCGGGTCGATGATGATCTTTTGGAGGTTATAAGTGTTTTGACGCTCAAAGGTTAGAATCTCTCGTGCAATCTTGTCAAAATAGTGCTCCAGAGCGGGTTGGACGGCGTTGGCGTTGGTTGACGCAGCATCCCGGAGCGAGTCAACAAAGGCGAGGAAGGCGTCGTTGGCTTCGATTTGGCATGCGTGCGCATGTTCAGCCTTCTTCAGAACCTTCTTCATCTGTGTCCTCATGTTGCCCGTCTTTTGCTCTAGAGCCTTGAGGGTGGCCCGAAAGACCGGCCCGTCGTCGCTAACCCCGACTTCGTCTCCAGGCTTGGGACAAGGTACGTCCACCTTGACAAGCTCTTTCGCTTCCCTGAACGAAGGTGTAGGTGGTATCTCAGCCGTAGGCACTAAGGGCGAGACGGGTTCGTCGAGGATGTCTGGGACGGTCATGCGGGAGTCTACTGATTGGGACGAGGCGACTCGAATCTTGGGTGGGGATGCTAGCAGGAAAGGAGGAGAGGGCGAGTTCGGATGGCTCAAGGATGCGCCTGTACCTGGAAGAGTGTGAGCGGGCGAGAAGCATAGATGTTGGGTCAGGAAGTTAATACCTGCAACAAAATAGGAGAAACTCGCCAATGTATGCAGCCGATGGGCCCGAGAATCGTACTCAACAAACTACATCTTCAAGTCAGTATACACTCGTCAAGTAAGAGGACGGAACATAGTACGCTGCACGAGTTCCTCCATCCGCCGCCCCTGTCCTCTGTGGGCTTCGGCGGCTTCCATTTCCATGTCCACTCGAATGTCACTGAGGGGCTTCCACCAGTTGAATAGTCGCCAACCAAGGCCACGTTGGCATTCTTGTGTAGATTCGGGTCGGCATGGAACTCTCGAGTCACTAGGTTCTCGACTTCTCTAGGGTTGGAGGCGTTGACATAGGTGAGGCCGGAAATGCTGGTATCGATGGGCCCGGGATTTGCGTCAGGTTGGCCCTGCGGCTGGCGCATGACAAATGTGAAGGAGAATATGAGCTCGTCATCGTTGCTCAACTTGATTAGAAAACTCGGTGCACCGCTCGGGTTTGGGGGGTCGGGATCCTGGGACGGGTCAGGAGCTGCAAACAAAGGTCGTAGACTGATGGGAGGAGGGGAAGCTGGGGGAAGCGGCGCAAACCAACCTGAACAAATTCTATGGGAGATGTGTCGCCAAGCGTTCTCTGGGCGGTTATCTTGGTAGTTGGAAATGCATTGGGGACAATGTTAACAGAGGTTCGCTTCCGTGGGCTTGTAACGACCAAGGAAGATATGTTCACTGCGGGACAGAGTCGGTCAGTTTGGAGGAACAAGCCACAGGACTCGGAGCGGGAGCGGGATCGCAGCGAGAAATCGCGGGGAAAGACAAATCAACCTACATCGGTTCTGATCTCTCAGGTAGAGAGCAGCCCCGTCGTCGGGTTTGCTGCTGACGATACCCATTGTTGAGTCGCGATGAGAGGGCGGCGAGCGGCGAGGGACGGGGGACGGAAACAGTCGCGGCCGGACCCAACAACTGGAGCTGTCGGGATCTTTTTAAGATGGAGCGACGAACGCACGCACACCGGGGGGGCGCACAACGGCGAAACAGGCGACAGGCGACACCGTGACACCGTGACAGCGAGCGAGCAGCAGCAGTAGCAGCAGCAGGGCAGCAGCCAGCAGGACAGGATAGTGCCAGTACGAATCGTGGTAGCGCGGGGCTCAGGGCGGGACAAGGGGGACCGTCATCTGGCGCTGAGCCAACCGGAGTGGCCCACTCGCACCTCGACTAGCTGTAGAAATGATGTCGGAGTCGCAGGATGCAGACTCGCCGGCTGGTTGTGGCTCAGGGCGCGGGCGCAGGCGGGCTGGACGTTCACGACCGCCTCGGGAATGGGCGTGTCGTCTATGTATTTAGCGGATGCGCGAAGCTCGAGGGGCGACGTAAGTATCGAGGCGTCGAGTGCGCGGCGGGACAGGCAGTCATAAAATGGCGCTCTGATAATAGTACTGCTGCCTGTGGGTGTCGTAATGCCGGCGATTACTGGGATGGATGAAGAAAGCGACTGGGGGATGTTCCTCAGGCGGCGACGAAAGATGTCAAGGTTAAGGCGGACAGAGAGACGACGGAGAAGCTGCGGGCGAGCGGCCGATGGTTGGCGGGGGGAGGCCGATGAAAAGAGAAAGAGGGGAAGAAGTGTGAAGCAAGAGAGAGGATGGTTCTTTCGCCCCGTCTCGCAGTGTACAAGGCGTAGAATCACTTCAGTCCGTGGAGGAAGAAAGAAGGGGAAGGATGCACGGGTTGAATCCTTTGGATTTTGAACAAAGTTGAGTTTATTCAGCAGCAGCCGCCCTCGGCCAGACAGATAAAGCAAAGACCCGGGATGTTCGTCCTCTGGCCCCAACGGGCAAATTAGTCGTCGGTGTTTTACTTTGGCTCGGCAGGGTCTTTGCATGTATGTATGTATGTAAGTTGGTTGCTGCTTGTCGGGGATCCAATGCGGCGTCCGTCGTACATGAGACATCCGCCCAATCCACACAAGATGCTTCTATGGAGAATGGCTGCAGAATTGGAAAGCCAGTTCGCAGCGATCAACAAACCTTGGCATTCTTGTCTGTCTTCTTTCCACTTTTGGTACACTTCATGATCTCAGTCGTCAATATCAATCACACATATAGAGGTCTGATCTCGTCTGTTGGTGGTGTCATGGGCTTTTCTTTGTGACAATCCACACCTCCCACCCTCTATGAAGACGCTACCCCGGCTTCTACTGTACTTTCAGGTTCAGGTTCAGTTTACGGATGCTGAGTACGGAGTCTAGCACCGAGGAAAAACAGGGTGCTGGCCTTTATCCGGCCCGAGACCCTTGCGAAACAGAACAAGCCCGGGTCTCTCAAACAGAAGTTGATCCTCGGAGGGGCCATCCATTGTTTGGATCAAGTCGGCTTCCTTGTCTGTTGTTGGATCAGCGGTCCGGCATGGCAAGGTGGCTGGACCACAGCATGAGTGAGTGACATTGAACACAGGCCAGCGCCAGTAGCAGGTGCAGGTACCCGTGGAGCTTCTAAAATTGGAGACGTCGAGCTGCCCAGGCCGTCCTGTCCAGTCCTATCCTCCCGCGCAATCAATCATTTGTGCCAGCAGCTTTGAAACGTAACGGCGTTCCTGGTGGGCGCTTCGGCTGGGGCAGCGGCGCCTGTAGCTAAATGCGCCAACGGCGGTCTCAGCCCAAACTCGGTAGGTGGTTTAGCGCTCTGACAGTCGTACAGTGCCAATAGTGCGAGCACTTCCCACGCTTGCGCTTGACATGACCTTTTTCCCGCTCAACCCCAGTGACCTCGCTCCCCGGTCACACTGTCACACAATCATTTCTAGGGCACTCGACTCCAGAACCCTGGCCCGATCCTTGATTCTCCAGACAAGGAACTGCTGCTGCTGATCCCTTCAGGCATTCGACGTCCAGGATCCATGGCCGTGGCTCCTCTTTGGGCGGGGTTAGAGTCCTTTAACCTCCAGATTGTTACCCAATCGTCGAGAGGCTGCTCGTCATCCATCCCAAGTCAGGTGGTGATAGCCAGTCACATCAATCATGGCACAACCAAGTTGTTTGCTTCAGCAGCCTTGAGGTGATAGAGCACATGGTTTGTGGCGAATTGCAACCAAGATACATGCGAACAGGTGGCTTCCAAACCTGGAGTGCAGCGACTTGGACGTCCTCGTGAGCTATCAATCCGGTCCTGAATGCTGAGAACACGAGGACAGAAGCACATGATCATGATGCCCTGCCATGAGTGTCTTTGTTTGCAAAAGAAGATGGCACATACGCGTCTGTCATCTTACTGACAAGCTGTGGCTCAGTCGCCCCGCATATTCTTGCAGTTGCACAAGGCCATATCTATATATGTACACTGGGTACGTAGCTATGCAGCTTGCTTGATACGAGATTCTGGCATATTTCCGACGAGGGTCGAGGCTGGTCTAGATCTCAGCCGGTCGAGGCACCAAAAACGGCCATGAGACTAACGGAACGACAGTGGTACATCGCCTTTCATTCAAGGGGCTCAACTAGTTATTCTACTTTTCTTCTACACGCACAGATATCTTGTCTGTTCTGATGACGAATACAGATTCATTCTTTGACTTGATTGGAATGCCTTGCATGACAAGTGAATGCATGGCGGAATGAAAGGAGTCTTATCAGGTCGAGATCTACAAATAACAATGGGAATTATTGCAGCCAGTAAGATACTGATAATAAGGAACTTGCCAGAGAGAAGACGTTCCCTTGTTATTAATATCTCTTCTTCTGTCACCTTTGCTATTTACCGAACCCATGTCTCCCATTGTCAAGAGGTCTCAGCCACCATGAATCCATCATGAGATTGGTGTGGCGTTTGCGTGGCGCAGCCTCCAACCCGACCTTCAGGAGAGCAAAAGACAGAAAGCAAGCGCCCGAGCTCGGGCGGGCAGTAGCGCAAAGTTAGCGCTCCTCAGGGTCCTGTCCAGGGGGACGGAGCCATTGGTTATCCCTGGCGCGTGTCAGGCTCTCAGCCCATGGATCCGTGTTGGATGGATGACGTTGCGTTCCATCATTTGGGCTGAGCTTTCGGGTTTGGGCTTTGTTTGGGCGCTGTAGCATCCAGCGGCTGCCCACATTCGCAGGACAACCTTGTGTTAATGCTGTATGCGTATGTACCACGGCCTATCTTTCACAACTTGAGTAGACCTTCAGCTGCTGCCATCTCGAGAGTGATCATCATTGTCTGCCCGTCACACCAAAATTGCAGTGCGCCGCTATCACATCTCTTCAGCTAATCACTCCTTTCAACTTGCCAAGCTGGCTGTCTTTACCGC